>JAVCKT010035162.1:1731-13282 GCA_032273925.1 Rhynchotus rufescens
TTATTGTGTTACTTTTTTTTTAAATCAATTTACTATGCTGAGACCACACTCCCCAGACACCTTCCTTCTCAGCCTGCAGCTTGGCAATGGAGATACTGAGTGTTCGACTCCCGCTATGCTCTTTCCCTAAGCAGCCTGGCCTCATTTCTGGTATGATCCCTTCCTGCAATATAATCAAAGCTCTTGAAACCACTTGCTCTCTGGTGACCTGGACTCTCTCTATCGGCAAAAGCAGCAGAGTAGAAAACTTATGTAGGAGTGTAGAACATGCTGTGATCTAGAAGGTGTTTCTCATATGAGTTTTGGGGATATCATTTTCTTCTCATCTAACATGAATGCAGTCAGATGAAAAATGGTGAGAAAATACAAACTTGAGACTTGGTTCTGAAGAAGTTTACTTCTTGATCAAGAGCTTACTTACATAAAAAGCCCCAGTGAAGTCAATGTCATAAGCATGACGTTACGCATTTGTAAGCGATCATAAGAACTAAAAGCTGAAGTATTGAGTTACAGATACAAAAGATGGTTAACAAGTTCAGGTCAGTGCTCTTCTAAGACAAAGTCAAAAAACTTGCTATGTTAAAGAACATAGCATACCCTCCAAATATTGTCTTACATAAAATACAGGCCATTTATACAGATTCAATAGGAGATGCTACTATTTTCCACAAAGATGATAACTTTTCATTTGATTCTTCATCACTAACTACTGTATATCCCATATTTATACATAAGTTTTCCCACAAGCCATAATTATACTTAAATGTACAATCTTCATATTTCAAAAAGATTGTTCCATGGACATAATATATCTTTAATATAATGAGCTAACACACATTAAGCAGTTATTTTTGAAAAGTATATAAAAATATTCTTTGGCACAAACTAAAAACAATAAATAAGGAAAAGCTTTCGTTACCTTGAACATTCTTCTCAGCAAATGAAGGCACCAACAGAATTTCTGCAGAGAGTTCTTCAATTTTTTCTTCCATTGATAAAAAGAGTTTAACAAGTTGAGAGAGACATTTGAGCTGGTACAACGTTAAACAGAAGCTCCTTCCTTTCTTGGGGGATTCTTGGGAGGCTGTTCAAACAAAACAATGAAATACTTTTTATTTTTGCTTGCTTGAAAATGATCTGTCATTTCCTTTGTGTCTCAACATAACACATCCCCTTTGCTATCCTAAACTATCATTACATTAGCTCTTACTAATCCTCTGGTATTTTTCAAGTATCCAGGAAATTACAAAAGAATTCCAGGTTGTATTGTTCATTAACCAGGAGTTTTCCAAGCTAAAGACCTAAACACAGAATACTCTTACCTGCATTCTACAGGAAGAAGAAGGAAAAAAATTGTTGCAAAAATTGATTGAACAAATGAAAAAAGTCATTACTATATTTTAATGGTTTGGGACATCACATCACTACACTGTCACTCTGCAAGTCACCTTGTCTGTTTAACAATCTGCTAGCACAATACAGTTGATGAATATGACATTTGAGTGAAAAGAGACATCAATCTCACACTCTACAAGTTTAAATATGTGGGGTTTGAAAACAAGTGAAACTGTCAGGGAACAAATATCAGCAAGTATTATACCTATAAGAATTTGGTGTTCAAAAGAAGAAACTGAACATTTTATTTTGAAAGGTTAACGCTTACAGTCATAACATATAATCATGTCACATCAACCAGGGAACTCTGCTTTGAGCACAGTTAGACAGACAAAAATCTGTGAGCTGTTTCCAATTTGGTTTTGCCAAACCACACTTTAAACAATTTCAATTTTTAAACTTCTTTAAAGGTAACAAACTTGCACTTCTATGCAAATTGCTGTAAGATGATAAAATGTTACTATGGAGCTCTGTTGCAGATTTAGTATCAGCAGAACAGTCTTTGTAGAAAAAGTGAGAGTCAAAGTAATTTGAAAAACAAGTTCTGAAAGACGAAAACAAATACAAATTGATTGTAATGTACTTTTATGTGTACATTTTTTTTTTTTAAAGGTGTTCACAAATCACTTTGAAATATATATGGATCTAAACAACAGAGCTGAGCTCTGAATACAAGTTTGATATTCCAGTTCTGCAGACTTAGAGAATAAACTGCAAGTTTTGCATCTCCCTCTAGATTTCCTCTAAGTTCTGCACAGAGGTACTCATGCTAATTCCCTGCATTTCTAAGAATGGCAAAATAATACGTTAAACAGTTGCCTCTGTTGGTGCCTCTCTGTCTGAATAACAAAAAAAACTTCATCACTGGATTTCCGATTTTAAGTCTTAAAGTTCCAATAAAAGACAAGGTATCGCTTGGAGAAATTTTTACCTTTGCCTGCAAGGGTGATAGTATAAATTTAATGTGACTGATAGGACATGATTGTCCGAGTCCAATTGTCCAACCAGAAGTAAAAATAAAGGAAGTGAGAACTGTAAAAATTAGTAAAGATAGCAGTAACAACATGTAATATTAGTTCCATGTCCTACGACTGGAAAACCTCATGATGCTGCTGCCCCCTCTTCTCAGTGAGGAAGAAGCCTACCATCTGCACAATTGCCCCAGACTACACTGTCCTCATTAGAGTGATTTTTTGAATATAAAACCAAACAGAAGAAAATGATTTTTTTATTTTTACTTTTAATGACTATTCAACATATATTTCAGCTAGAACAAGAAGATACCAAGTTCAAAGACTCCTCTTCTTTACGACATTGGGAAGCTGAGAGAATGCTTTAATAAATTATGAAGCATAATATGCTATATGCAAACCAACACTTAGATAATCTTCAGAGAAAAATCTTACTCTTTAACACTATACGGTTCTATAAACACTCTGAATCTTCTGTAAAACATTTATTTTCATATGAATAAATACGCTAACCATTACATCCTTTAAGCAGAAAAAAGCAGAAATAATATATTGAAATACTCAGAAACTAAACAAAAGGTACCATTCTTATTCCTTAAAGAAAACATCTTACTTTATGCAGACGAAGAGTGCAATTGTTCTTCCATGTTATTGAAAAAATTTATTCGAGAGATATGAAACTGGAGACCAAAAGCATCCACATCCTATATTGTGGATAAGCCTAGAAAGACAGGTCCTGCAGCAGTGAGTGCTGCATAGACACATTCTAGTAGTGAGGTGGTCACACTCTGGCAGATGAAACCAGAGGATCTGCTCTTGTGCTCATCCTTCTTGTGAAGATTCACACCAGCTTCTCCCTTGTACCTTCTGCTTAGAGACGGCTTATTAGAGAATGGGCTCCTGCCAACAAGCAAGTACATTTTATCTGGGCAAGCTTTGGAGAATATCACTCACTGGTAGTGGACTTGTCTTCTCTCTTTGCATGAGTTCACTACATACTCTACCAAGGCCTAGATTCCCAGCAATAACCTCAGCATCAGTTAAAAGGAAGAGTATCTGAAAGATCTGCCACATAAATGATGAGCACTGTAATGCAATAGCTATAGCAGCATTTCTGGATGCATGAGAAAACAGTCTCATCTGACTCAAATCACAGGCAGATATACAGTTTGATATTCTTTTGGACATCCATTATGCAGAGGCAGAAATTCTGCTAGTATTTCCTAAAATGAAGGTGAATAGCGACTTTCTTAACAGGTTTGATATACACGATGACAAAATAAAAGAGCCTTTTTGACTTTCAGGTGGTGAAGTACAGCCAAAGTTCCAGACACTTGAAATTTAGGAGAAAATATTAGGTTAATTTCTGGGTTGATTTGATTGAGATTGAATTGAGATGAAACGGACACAAAATAGTCTTTGAAAAAAATTATCAAACAAGCTTCATCTAATAAGCATCCCACCTTCAAAGATGAGAGAAAAGGAGTCAAGAGATCAAAGATTCAAACAGCAGACACATTGAGGCTTGAAGCCTGAAGTTGAACTCCTGTTGATCAGGGTCTGGAATCCATTAGAAATCTATAAGCTGTGGGCAGTGAGAACATGGTGATCCAAGAGCGTGGGCAGTTGGACAACCATCATCAACTCAAGCTCTGACTTCTTTAACTTCATGAGTTAAGTTGAACAGAATATGGTTACGCTAGAACTATTAAAAGAAGGGAGTAACATGGAAATGACACTACACAAAACACTGGATTTTCCTAGGGAAGAGGAGTAGCTGACCCAAAAGAACCAAAGCTGTGAGGCAGATAACTCTGGGATGGGGTGAGTCACCTGACCCGAGTCCCAAGACTGTTCTGGAAGAATAATAAAGAACAGGAGCTTCAGAGTTCTCCCAGATAATCAGTTCTTCTGTTACCTCAAAACACCAGCTCCTGTACACAATTTGAAAACTGCAAAAATCACATCATTAAAATATACTGCCCTATTATTAAGTATTCCACTACATAGATTAACAGTACTAGCTCCAATGCAGTGAGAGACACACCATGCCTCATAGTAGGACAAAATAAGCAGTCATTGGGAATGGCATAAAGGACATTTTACAGTTCTGCAAAAACAAGCTATTTACAAGCAATGATTCATTAGCCTATTCAAGTCTAGAAATTAGTTATTTACCAAGCATAAAATTTACATTTTCTGTTATAAGTTCCTGAATTTTTACAACAATGTCGCTTGTATAAACTGACCTCCAGATACATATGGACATATAATACACATGCATATATCTCTATGCATGCACAAACATCCTATACATTTTTATGGCACATAAAGCAAGCTCCCTATGCCAACTGTTCATTTGCCCTCTTTTAGGTTTTCTTTTAATTTCCCTTAGCAGAAGTTAATGAGAACATTAGGAGATTTATATCTGAGACCAAAGATCCGGCTGTGACAAAGCCTCATGCATCATTTACACAAGCTTGTTACAACACTGTGAACTGCATTGACTACTCACGGGAGTACAGGGCTTGAACAGGCCAATCAGTCTTATCGGCAAATCTATCAACCAAAATCAATTGTAATGATGTAATAGGCATTTGAGTTGAGAAGCACCTGTCCAAAATCAGTCCTTATCTCTTAGACTCCTAACCTGCAAAAATCAAGTAGTTTTATATCTTATTCTGTACAATTCACATAGTTTAAGGGGCTGTCTCCTCAAAGTAGGACTTTTGATCAGAGTCTTATGTAAAAACATCACTACAAGGCCTTGTCCTTGCCTTTTTTTTTTTTTTTTTTTTAAATACTCGAATGGAAAATTTTGGCTCTGTACTACAGAGTAAACTCCTTGTTACTTCATAAGTATGTCAAATATACCATATACAAAGCAATTGTCAAGTAAAATGTACAACTTCTTGTATACAACCACTACTTGTATCTTTGGATAACAAAGACACTTATTATTAGTTACTCCCACTGTTGAAAAAAGTTAGATTTCTTCAAAGAAATTTGACAGCGGAGAGCGACACACGAAAAAAACAAATTAAGCTCTATTGTATCCCATTAATTTATGAAGGGTATAATGATTCATTTACCTAGCGCCTGACAGCCAAATAGTCCGTCAGCACGTGCACATCTAAAGCTTGACTGAAAGGCCTTATATACACCCTGAACTCTGTGGAGCCTCAAAACACACATGACAAGATTTCATTTTGAAGATCACTGCCCAGGCTACTTGCATAAACTACTTAGCTTACAGAAATACGCATATTGGCTACACTGAGGCTGCCTGAACTGCTCCTAAGGCTGAATCTACTAATGGAAAGCTCCTAAACCAGTGAGCTACCTTTCAAGCAGATACACACAGACAAAATTCCAAGCAAACACATTATCAAGGGGCGGTGAGAGTTGGCTGCTCTCAGCAGGAGAGGGTGCAGAGCACAAGAACTTGGCCAGGGGAATCCTTACCAGGCAGGGCCCCAGGCAAAGAAAGCAAAGCCTACATGCAGGTGAGAGCCAGGTTCAGCCAAGAGTCCAGGTCACCAGGCAAGCTCATGGTGACAAGGAAAGGCTCAGATCAAGCTGGGAAATAACTCCATAGATCAGGGCATGGATCAACAAGAGCCATGTATATTTGCACACATAGCTGAGCTACAGACAGGCCCTCCTGCAGCAGAGCTGAAGTAGGGGGCCAAGTCTGACCTTATATAGAATCCTGAGCCTATCACAGGGCAGGACGGTGGCTCCAGGTGAGAGTCCTTAGGGCAATTAGTACCTGCTAATCAAAGGGTTTGAACCACAGCTGGTAAGGAGCTTCAGTTAACAAACTAAAGTACAGAAAAACAAGGAGTTTCTTTAAAACTGTACTTCCCATGAGAGACTTATGCTTTGTATGTACTGGGAACACCATAAATATTTGGTTGAAAGGACAGGAAAAGTATTTCAGGCTTTTGCTTCCAAGTTGGTGGTACCTTTCCAAGGGGGGGGAAAAAAAAAACAAAAAAAACCCATCCTGTGATCTCTACTCTTAACATTCACATAGAGACAAGAGGGACATAAAAGGTACTTAATTTTCTCCGTCATGCTGAGCTGCATGGTAGGAGTCTGTTCATCCCAAACAGGTTGATTCTCAGACAGCTTTGCTGATAGAGAGGGAAAAAAAAAAAAAAAAAGAAAGAAAAAAAAAAGAGGAAAAAAAAGACCTAGGTAGGACTAACATTGAATTAAACTCTGCAAGGAACGTGGCAGATTGTGTTGGTGCCAAGGCAGCAGATGCAGTCATACCAAAGTCTAGCATCACCAGAGAAACAAGGGGCACCTGTTTTTCAAGTTTTGCTTTCCTATTCAATTGGATGAATTGGAGAAAAAGATCTGAAGAAAAAAGTAGACCATCTATCTCACCAGAGATTTGATTGATTCTGCCACTTGGGAATATTTTTGTAAAGATAAAAGCCATGCTACTGAAAAATTTCACTTCACCAGTGATGAAATTTGGAAGTCTCCATATGAATTCTAAGCCAGCTCATATAACTTAATAAAAGCATTTTTCAAGAACCATAAAGCAAAAAGTATACGCTGTATAAAGTCCTCATTCATCCCTGAGCTTCTCCTAAGTATTTAAAATTGGAATTAAAAATTCTGCCTTTATGTTATTACTTACATGTCTTTACATGTCTTACATTACTTACATGATTTTCCTTCATGTCTAAATATGAAGTAGCATGAAAATAAGGCTGTTCTAGATCAGGAAGACCAGTGCATACCTGCTAACTTGTGATTTAACAGCAAGTTTCAAAACCGGTACTGTGCTCAAAGCTGTAGCTCTTGAAACCGTTAAAAAGTGTTTGCAGTTTCCTTGGCTATAGCCTGGAAGCATTTGTCTGAAAATCTCAAAAGGCATATGAAAATATGCATATCAATTAATCCCTAAACTTTATAGTAAATATTTTGATTTTTTTTCTAGAGCTTGACACTTTTTAACAATATTCACAACATCACACACACAAATTAAATTGCTTATTCTGATCATTTCATCAGCCGACCCAAGGATGTGACACACCAGTGTGGTGCAGAACCATCTTGCATCATAGCTGACCTGGCTGTAGAAGCTAGGAATAGCTGTGCTAGAAGAGCATTGCTCTCAGATTAATTAACCTCACTACTCAGGGTACAGTGCCACATGGAAAACCGCTTCTGAGGCTCCCGATGGAATCCTTGGAAAGCAACCTGACGACTGGCTCCTTCAGTGATTACAGTGGGGACTTCTCTCTCAGCAGGATCCAAGAGTTTAAAAGCTTTTAAATCAACTTCACTATAAAATACTTTCCCAATACATTAAGTATCTTTCCCCAGCCCCTTTTATAAGGCTCAGTTTCACATAAGACAGATCTACTGTTCTTCAAAGGACACAAGAAAGCGATGTCAGGGATTTCATCCAGTGAAGCTATATAAGAAAAACAGTGCCAGCAGTTTTCTATCCACAGTACTTAAGATAATTATAAAAATCATCTTCATTACTGCATGCTAGCATTTTTTAACAGTTCAATTTGGATAGCTTACAAGATACATTCAAATCACCCAGACACAATTACTGCAAACCCAAGAAGCTATAAAACGTTCCTAACCAAATCCCTTTGACCTTGTTAATGTCTGTTCCTTTTTAATCTAAGGCAAACATTGTTTGTAGTGTGCATTTGTTATGGAATATGAAAAAAAGAAAGGAAATCCCTAAACAGTTGTTATTGATTCCAGCGTTTATGGACTGCAAGTTAAGTGCCGTTTACGAAACAGAACAGATGCAGATGCTGACAAAAAGGTAAACAATTGTTGCATGGCTTACTGCCAGCTTCCAAGCCAATATATTAAACTCCGAGTGAAGCACATTTCCCCTATAGATTGCACTTATTGCCACTTCATTTCCTATGTGCTCTGTCTCTCTATTGCTGTGCCTGGCACTAAGCTATTTTCAGTCGTGCGGTGACCCCTGAGGCCTAGTGCTACCTCACATAGCCATTAGTGAGGGGAATTGCATGTGTCTGACATGGCCTGAAACCAATTATTTGATATTTTCTTCAGAATGATGCCCAACTCTGTTGGGAATGAGCAATCATGAAATAATTTACCTCCTGATTTAATTTTTTCCTGCACAAATTAGTTGTAGCCCGAGCCGGCTACACGCAGCTGCTTGTGACATCTCTCTGTCTTATCAAGATTCTACTTGAAATGATAAAAAAAACGGACAGGGGTGGGAGGGAGGAGGAGAGCTGACTGGAATAGGTTGGGGAATCCTGCTTTAAAAAGGCATTGACAAGTTTATCAGAGCCACTGATCACATGGACTCGCTGCTCATTGAAAGTGACAGGCCCATAAAGAAACCAGCAGCGCAGCACAGGCAGCCGCGCGGGTGCAACCAGTTAAAGGTTTTTAATACCTGTCTGCTTTGCAGATCCCTCTAATTCCAAGGAAACCTAAGGGGGCAAGAGAATCTGCTAAAAAAGGGAAAAAAAAAAAAAAGCAAACACACTGGCTCATTTTGCCCCCCTCCTTTTTCAAATATGGTCATAGCTGTAACAACAACGAATGTTTTCCTATTAGACATCATCATTAATTTGTGACTGTTGTAAGCACTTATACTATGCATCTCTCCATATAGAATATATGTCAAACGAGAGCAGCTGAGAGGATTTCAAGTTATGTATAAACAGCGTCAGCATGTATAAATTTCCATATATTTAATCAAGACAGTGTCTGTCGTAGAGAGAGATATGCCACTGCTAGCTACTAAAACAACCTCGGTGAAGACTAGGCTAATCTTTTGAAATAGATTCGCTCTACATGAAACTTTAATCAAATCTACCCCATTAATGTCTTACCACTTAAATGAAATCAGTTTTCACTTAATCGGAAAGGTGGCTTCCACATCAGGTTGCTCGCTAGATGCCCGCTTGCAAATGCTTAGGAGCCCTTTGCTAAGACAAAGCATCAAAATAAAATCTTACTTTGAATTCACATTGGCGACCGAATAACGAAAGGATAGACCAGTGCTGGAAACACATGATGCAGAGCAAAAACTTTTGATCATGCTCTGACTTGCAATTTGTGCAGTCATTCTAAGCAAATCAACCTGCCGATCTGATGCCTTGACAGCTACTCTACAACTCTGTTGAACAAACTGCAGCGAATTGCTCAAGTGCGCTGATGATGAGGAGCTCTGTCATCATTATTAATACAGGTGCTTTATATGTAGATATCTATTTAGCTTGCTTTGAAAGAACAGACCCAATCTGCTACATAATTTTCAAAAGTGCTACACATCTTCTAATAAATTATCACAGTTTTCTATTATATACAGCAATTTCTACTATACAATGAAATTCTCAAGTATTCAAATGTAAACCAATTAACTAGTCTCTTAGTTAAACCTAATTGATGATGGTTTCATCTAAGGAATTTAGCAGCTGGTGTCCAATCATTTTCTGATAATTATCATAATAATGAAATAGCAGACATTCTTTAGATTTCCCATTTAATTAAATTGGTCCAAAACCTTGTAAACAGAATACATTTGCATTTGTTTATAGCATTTATGGTTTGGAAGGGAATTTCTTCGGAAGTCATGACTGAAGGCAAGCTGTCCTTTTCATAAAATTATCTTGTATCAAAATAATACTCTGTATATTTCTTCCCATTAGGCCTGAAACCACATTCTGGTCTTACTAATGATAGACACGAAGAAACAGTGTCTGAAAGAAAGCATAACAAATGAGCAAACCTGTAACAAACTGGAGATCACCAGTTTTGAAATAGGACTCCTTACATCCACTCAGAAGTGGATGGTTTTCTTAGTCTTTGCTGAAAGAGGAATTAAGTACCACCAGACTTGTCAACTTTTGATAGAACCTGTTTCCCTGAAACCCATTTAAAACACTTGGCTGATAAAAGTCAACTGCAATTTGTATTCAGAATCACAGTAAGTAATATGTTTATTTTAAGAAGACTAAAATTGCTTTAGCATCTGCAAGTATAAAAATCTCTGCTAGCCTTTTTCTATCCTACCTACCTGCACTCGCAACAGAATAGTTGGGTGCAACACAAATTGGTTCATTACATCAGACTCACTCCATTAAAACTAGAGTGTTGGGAACTTTCAGCCAATCAAGCATTTCTATCAGGTGTTCATCATCCCTTTGTGTTGTCGACATATGATTTTATGTGTTTCCCTAAATAATAGATTAAAGTGAATCTGTCACTTTTGCTTCTCCTACCCCCTTGGAATTTCCAAGCCATAACGGCAGCAGACAGTGACAGCTTTTGTTCCAATAAGAGAAAACACTCAGAAAATTACTTTAAAAAGCTGCAGTCAATACTCCTATTTCTGCTTTCTTCCTCTGGATATTTCAAAACACTAGTTAGGCAAAATCACCACCAAGGTCTCATGAGTATTTTTTCCAAGGAATATAAAAATCGGAAATAAGTTTCATCGTTAAAAAGGGCAGATATCGCCATTTAAGAACTTCTAGAGAGATAAGTTTGGAAATGTATAACCTTTTAACAAATACTTTGTCGAGAGACTAGAATATGATCCTCATTGCAAATAAAGGATACATCATATGTCAGAACAGATGTATGTGTGTAAGTTCCTACCCACTGAGCTGATACTACCCTCTAAAAACATCTCTTTTTATGTGAGCTGACAGTCTTGTGTGACAATGCAGAAATTGCTGCACTTTTCTGGCACACAAACAGCAGGTCAGTATGCCATCCCATTCTGTCCACTCAAATACAAACATTTGGATCTTAGCCTCAGGATGATCAATGGATGCACCTACTGAAGAAAATGAAGGCCTTTTGCAGAGATCCATAACTGATCAAATTCTGCACAATCACACTGTCATGTATTAACATGGCACTAAATGGCACTAAAAATTTTCAGAGGCACTAGCTGCTAAATTTTGAATGGAATAAGTTTTATTGGGTTATAACAATCCTGATTCTCTGTAAATCAGAAAAGAAAGAAATCTGCATTGCCTTGTTATATTCAGCTAATGTAGCAAAAAGTGCTTGAAAAATACCTAAAGCTTTATACTTTTTTAATAATTCACTAAACGTGGCAGCTCCTTGACTGAAGAGGGAATTTTCTGGTTTTTGTTTTAAATTTTTAAGTCTAAGTCACTGTGAAAAATTCACGC
>JAVCKT010035164.1:0-17809 GCA_032273925.1 Rhynchotus rufescens
TCTTAATGCACCCCAGGATCCCGTTGGCCTTCTTGGCCACCAGGGCACACTGCTGCCTCATGGTCAACTTGTCATCCGGCTCCAGGATTTGTAGGTGCCTGCCCACATGAGTAGCACTGCTTCACTGCAAGCCAGCTAGAGTATAAAAAAGTTTATTTATCAGAAAGCTGCACTCTGGAGTTTCTTAAATATAGTAGCTTGAAAAAGATATTAAGAACATTTGTTGTTACTATACATGTCTGTATACATTATATGCAATGGCGCAAATGCTGCAGCTGAGTTGCCTGTATGAGAAGCTGGGTATTCAGAGCCAGTGCAGAGGAAGCTTTGGGACTAGGTAGCTGGGAGCAAGAGGGGTCCATGGCAAGGCCATGAGCTTACTGGTGTTTGCCACTCTCTCCTTTCGAGCCTTGGGAAGAGCTGAGAGGGGAGAGGCAAAAAAGGGATCCTGAAGCAAAAGGTCCTGACCAGCCTCAGCAAACAGTCGCATGCTCCGTGTTCAGGGTTTCCAGTGCTGTGACCCCTTGTGAGTTTTCTGTGTTTGAGGATCTTTCCTTAGCGTGGGAATGCACAACACTGTGAAGCTTCATTAAATAAAGTACAAATTGCTCATTCAGAGGCTTTAAGGGCAAGATGTGTGCGAGCAGAGCATACTGCAGCTTGCCAGATAATTAAATTAGTTCAAACTGGCACCTGTGTCCTCAGGCTAGCTGCATCCAACACAAAATGCCAGTAGATCCCATGTAGTTTATCTGCTGCCACTTTAGCTGCAATGTTTTGTCACTGCTGTGATTCCAGTTAAGTGTTTTCTTAAGCAATAGCGTCACTGCGTTGTGTTTATAGCTTTTGTGTGTATGGCTAGAAAGTCATATTGACAAAGTTATGAAATATAATGAAGTATGGCAGGGTTGAGGATTCTTCTAAATTGTTTCTCAAATAATGCTTTTCTTGGCAGAAAACTTGTAAATGCTGGGTATTTAATTGCAATTGCAAGCCTGCCATATGTGTGGTTTCCATTTCTTCAGGTAGGAATGAACTAAACACTTTCTAGGTGCCAAAAAAATCTGCATTTGATGAAGTGAATTGCTGCACAGCACATCTGCAAAAAGGTAAATGGTGTAAAATTTTCTGTCAAGTCCTGAGTTTGACAGAACTCAAGAAGGAAACCAGCTTCCTCACTGGGAGTGAGGAAAATGGGAATGCAAATGCTTCTGAAGGTCTCTCTGAATAAAACGAGGATCTCCTTCGTTCTCTTTAGTCTTGCTGGCTTGCAGGAAACTGGGAGTTCTGTTTGGACTGTTCACCCCGTACACTGAGATTACTCTTTAAATTATAAAATGAAGCTGTGGTAGAGACTCTTTCAGTAATAAAGACATTCACTGATGTCTTTAATTGTTAAATGTTCGTTAATTTAATGAACGCTGATGGTCAGTAATAAAGACACTCACTGAAAAGCAACCTTGGAGAAGGAGCAACCTTGGTTGCTTTTTAGAGGGTGTGTGTTTGGTTTTCCCTGCCTTTGCTACCTGCCGACAGGATGTGGTGTGACCAGGATGAGGGAACAGCAAAAATACCAAGCAATGGGTTGCCTGTTAGGAAGGTTTCTTGTCTTACGTTCTGCTGTTAAGATGAATTTCCTGCCACACTGGATATTCTTTTGGAAGCAAAGGAGTGGGATTTTGGTGTTCTCTTCTGCCACTGCTCAGGCAGCCAGTGCCTTGAGCTGCCTTTCCACACGTGCATGCGCAGCGTACGTGCTCCTGCACTCCCTGTCCCCTCGCGTGCCCTCACGGCTGAGACAGCTTTGCTTTCTTGGTGTTTTCTGGGAGATGGAAAGAGGCTCCTTGACACATGGACTATTAGATGTTTCTTAGACCTATATTCATTCAGCTGGTGTCGTTTTTATTTGTTGATGTTAATCCTTTGCTCCGTCCATAGCAGTTTAGGGCACTTGGTGCTGACTCGTTGCCCTCGAGTTTCACATTCCATGGGAAAGTAGGGAATAGACTGAATTGCACTGGAGCTGTCAGCTGTGATACGACAGTCCACTCATCACCAGGCAAAAGAGTAGGAAAAAGTTTAAAGTCAACCAATGTAAGAATATTAAAATGTATCTCCAGCTATTTTTTTCTAGGTGCTTAAATGCTTAATGAACAAGATTTTTTTTGTTGTTGTGTTTTTTTTCTTTATTTACATTATGGATTAGTGTGTCATGGTAAAATACCAGTCACTTAATAAAAGCTTCTGATGAAGTGTGTGTTTTCACCATTCCTGTAGCACGCGAACTCTCGGGTCTCAGTGGTGGCTGGAATGAGGGTTGGAAAGATTTCCCTTTGCTCTGTTACTGCCAGGTTTGTGCCACCTAAAATTATCCAGGATCTTTCACCCAAATGGCTCTGTTGGAGTTTTGATAACCCCTATGGCATTTGTTTTACATATTACACTGATTATTTTTGTTGTTGTTGCTGCAAATAAGTGACTGGAAACATACTGAGATTCCTAGGAGCGCAATGTTTTCCTGGGATGATTAAGGTGACGGAAAGAATGATGGAAAGTGAAATTTTTGGGGTGTTTGGGAGAGCCAGACCGATGATCTTGGTTGTGGGTGGGAGGACTCAAAAGGGAGGTCAAGGTTTCAGCCACAAATTCCAAGATTTGTGGATGAATGCATAATAAGATGAATATTTATGTACATTTTTCTTTATTTAAATTAATGCATTTAAATAACTGCTCAGTTATAGTGGTCAAAAAATATGTTGGTTTGGGGTCTTTTGCTGGTTATTGGCACAACCAATATGTTGGTTTGGGGTCATTGCTCTTTTAAGAAGACCAATGCAGCAGTTTGGCTGTGCTGCTGGCCTCAGAAAATACACGCAGCAGTGACAACCTTGCAGATTTTTTACTTAAACCAGAAACACTTTTGAGATGCTGCTGTGCATCAGCTACAAAGGGAAACTCCAGTCATGTTCCCCTTCTACTGCTGAGAGAGAAAAGGTGTGAGGGAAGTAAAAGAAATTTCAGGTTTAAAAACAAAGTGATTTTTGTAAAGGTTGATTTTTGAATCGGTAAAAAGATTGTGTAAGTTTTGATTTTTGAAGTTTGATTTTTGGCTAAAAACAACTTGGTTTTTGGCTAAATAATGGAGATGGAGAATCTAAGGTAGCGGTGGGATCTGTGCATGTTTTTAATGCTGTGTTTAGGCTTGCATTTGTTCAGCTTTCCTTTTTGCTTTGCTATGTTAAGTGTTAGAACCAGGCACATCTTGTTAAAGTAGTTCTTAGGGCTGGTCTTATGTTACATTACGCTATCAACTCAACATGAGCATTTGAAGAACTTGCTGATGAGGGGAAAAAAATGTAGGAAGGCATCTTCAGGGTTTAGGAGGAAGGTAAGTACTGCATGACTTTGAGGAAGTCTGATTTTAGAAGAAGTTACGTGTTTAAAATGCAATATCATGCAAGTTTAATAATAAAAAAAGAGAGTGGAAGTCCTGCTGATCCTTCCTTTAAAACTCTCTGGCAGACGCTCTGATCAGCTGCAAGAGGGAAGCCAGAGTCTTGCTCAAGCTGCACTAATTCTACAAACAATGTCCGAGTTCTGCAAGGGGGTAGATGAGGTTTTTCCTGGCCCCTTTTGGCCTCCCGGGTGGTATCAGAGTTGTCTGTGAGAATTGTGCCTTGTTCGGGTGTAATGTGTGGATGGACTTGGTAAACGGCCCTGAGAAATCCCAGGTTTGGTAGTCCTCTGCAGAGAGAGGAATGAGTTAGGTGGGAGCTGAGGAGGCTGCTGATTTCCAGGAGGGCCCAGTTGTTGTGTGCAGTGGGAATTGGTCAAGGGCAGGAGGGGAGGAGTTAGGGGTTCTCTGTTTCTTGACAATCTGTGCAAAAGCCCAGACTACTTTTCCTTTGAGTTTTGGACTTGAAAATGTCTCCGGTGGGTTTTTAAAACCAATTTTGCTTAATTTACAACTTCAGTTGGTTTTCCAAGACACCGTCAATAATAGCGGGGAGCTGCTTGAACGAGGCTGGGGTCGGTGAGCTCAGCGTGTCCTCTCGTTGCTGCCCGCAGCTCAGATCCAGCCCCAGCAGCACGGAGGAGAAGGAGGCGCAGTCGCAGCTGAGCAGGTCGGACGAGCTGCAGCGCCTGCACGCGCAGGCCCGCGCTGCCCACCAGCACGAGGACTACGGACGGGCCATCTCGCTGCTGGACGAGATCTTGGCAGTAAGTGCGAGGCCACGCGGGGCTGCCGAGAGGAGGGGGGGCTTCCCTGTGGCACCCGTGGGCTCCTGCCTGAGCCTCTGCTTCTCCAGTGTGGAAACACTTGGTCCAAATGGCTCAGTAGCAGTTGCTGGTGAAGCAGGCGAGTGGAGAAGGCTGAGCACGAGCTGCAGCTAAGCTGGAGCAATAGGTCACTGTAGCCAAAGCTGTGATTTCAGCCACCCTTAACTTCCTAGATTATCCATGCCCAGCTTCCACGATCCAGTATTCTTGGAAGTTGCAAAAGAACCAGAACTTGTTCCAAAAGCAGTGAAATTTTGCTGGCTAAAGGAGGGATGTTTTCTATTTGGGTTTTTCTTAGGCAGTCAGCATGAATGCTGACTATCATACTCTGTAGGTACATCTTCACTGTGGGGTGGTGCTTTCTTCTGTTGAGAAAGTTAATGAAAGGTCAAAATACAAATAGCTGTCCAAAGTCTCAGCTTCCTGCTTAGTACCTGTATTTGTGTATGAGCCTCATTCAGTCAGGGTGGTCAGAACATGTGTTATGTGTGAATAACTCAGTCCCTTAAGCACCTTGTGTCTTCTATTCAATGACAATTCAGTATATTATCAATACACTCAATGACAATGAACTGCTCTGCCTTTTTACATGCAAGTTAACATTGCTGATTTGGGCTTTATGATGCCCTTCTATCCTGCCCGGAGGAGACTACCCAGGTTGGCTTATAGAGAGGAGCATGGCAAAGAAAAGCCTGGTTCTCCAAAACCATGGTTTAAAAACAAATGATAAAGCCACGGGTAAATACTATAAAATGAATTGTCTCGAGTGCTTACCCTTGGCATTAAGCAGCATAGCTACTTTGTCTGAATCTTCACAATGCAGGTACTGAGGTGGCCTCCAGCGTGGCAGCAGCTCGCCTGCAGCCTGCCTTGCGAGGCGGGCTGGCAGCCTGGCTCCTGCACCTCGTTCCCGCCCTGCTTTGGGGAGGTGCGGGCGTTTGTTCACCCTGAGGTTCAGCAGCCTGTCCAGGGCAACGCAGTGGATGCAGCTGCTCTCCCTGCATGAGCTCACGGACTCCTCAAGAAGCTTTGGGGCCTCTGCTTTCTGTCTGCCAGCTCCCAGGGAGCAGAGCTGCTGCTGCCACGTGCTGCTTGAGCCTTCTGCTGGTGCAGGGGCTGAAATGAAAGGAGTGGAAATGAAGTGAAACGAAGTGAAATGGGGTTTTTCTTCTGGGGAGGGGAGGCAAGTGAAGCGTTTGTGGACCCAAGCCAAGCTTTCGTTTCGATTTCTCAAGGTTTGTGTTTGGGATGCAGAGCTGCGCGAACTTCGGGCCGAGTGCTATATAAAAGAAGGGGAGCCAAGTAAAGCCATTAGTGACTTGAAAGCTGCTGCCAAATTAAAGAACGACAACACGGAAGCCTTCTATAAAATCAGCCGAATATATTATCAGCTTGGGGACCACGAGTTGTCACTGAGGTAATTTTCCTGTGTATCGTATTAGTAAGAATGGAGACAGAAGATGTAGCTGAAGTAGCCCTGTTGTCTGCATGGTGCGGTGGTGGCGTTGGGGTGCTTGAGTTGTTCATGGAGCAGCAGCTCCAGGCGCAACCTGACCCTCTCCGAGGCTACCAACCAGCAGAGCAGACAGGGATATTTTTGGCACCTTGTTCCAAGTGAATGCCATAATGCAAGTCTGTCAGAGTTGCTTGCATTTATGATTTTTATTTTATTTATTTTTTCTCTTTCCTGGAAGAATGTGTTTTTTCTAAACTTGTTTTGGTGGAGAGATTTTTGGCAGGTAGGTGCAAACAGCATGTGACAGCAGTTGAGTGGCTTTATTTTAGACCTGGGCAAAAATACGTGCTCCTCATCATCATCAGTATCACCTCATCAAGTTGTCTAAGCATTAGAGTTCCTCTCTTTAGAATATTTCAGCTGTGGAGCTTATAGCCCCCTTCATCTTGTGAAATCACACAAGGACCCCCTCGATCTAAGATTTTTGTACATGCACTTGAGAGAACTGTTTGTTTGAACAATAGAATGGGATTAGAATGAAAGAACAGGCATCTCTCCTGTTCCATTATTCTGCTGTGATGCTACTTTTTGCATCATGAGGTGTACTGAAAAAGATAAGTCTTACAGCTCTTGAGTTTAGTAGGTAAACTTGTCTTTCTCCTATTTCCTTTCTCTTTCTTTTGCAGATTTAATGACTTCCACGTTTTCTTTCCTTGTGAGAATAGCATAATGTTTTGGTATCTCCTGAAAATCCCCTCTTAACTATGTGATGATGACTCTGTCTGAGTACAGAATTTTAATTTCTGAATGAGTGCATTCGAGAGGCTTGGACCCCTCTCCCTTTAAAAGGGCATCTGCCTTGAGGCCTGATTAAAGCAGCTTCAGAGTGAAAAATCAGGCTGAAAAACTTGGCTGATATTCCTGGAGTTTGGGGATTTTCCTGAGCGTTTTTCCGGAAGTGAAAAATATACCTATGCATAAGTTTACTCTAATATAACTAAGCTAAAAGCACAGGAGAATCACAAGTGATTGTATCTGCTCAACGCTGGAGAGAAATTATTTCTTATTTTTCTTCTGCTGTTTATTCTGTTGTTAATTAAAAGCAGTGACAAATGTCAAGTGTTTCCTGAAGAAACTCAGGAAGAATTTCTCTTTTCACTCACTTTAAAGTTCTGGAGTGAATTTTTTCACGAGAGTGCACAGAAATCATGCTGTGTTCTGGGTAGCTTGTGGATACTGCGCTGTGTCTTTGTATGAAATTCCATAACGTGTCGTGGCCTTGTTTTTCCTTCCCCATGTGAAAAGCGAAGTCCGGGAGTGCCTGAAACTTGACCAAGACCATAAGCAGTGTTTCTCTCTCTATAAACAAGTGAAGAAGCTCAATAAGCAGATTGAAACAGCAGAAGAATTCATCAGAGAAGGCAGGTAAGTGTTTGCTCTGTAGAAAGGCTGCTGCTGAGGCACCATTTCAGAGCTGTTGGAGGGATGCTTTTGGCATCTGTTGGCCGAAGTGGATAAGTGAATGTGGCTCTCAAATTACAATTAAAATAAGTTTTGGCTCATGTAGTACAACCCCATTCTCAGTATTTGTTCATCTAACTTGGTGGAGAAGCTGGCAGCAGCACCATGAGGATGATGTTTGTCAGTTCTCAGATGCTCAGGACTGTTTCTTTAGACCTTTGCCTTAGTGACACACTGCTGATTCACCATTGCTTTTAATCTGGAGCCTAGAAACTTGGTTAGCCCCATGTCAGCACATTTTCAGGGAGCCAGCCAGAGCTAGAAGCCTGTGTTCAGTCACACACTTAACACTTTCAGGTAATACTTTCTAATATGCATCTTTTTAACCATGGAACTTCAGCCACCTTAAAACCGTCACAGCAAAATATGTTTTACTGTGGGACTTGCTAAGAGAAAGGTGGAGGAAAACCCAGCTGCCTGGTGCAAGATGGCATCAGGAAACTCTTCTTTCCTGTGCCCCTAAAAGGCCAGTAGTACAGTCCTTGCAGCCTAGTGCCTCTTGTGTCTCCCAGCACAAAAAAGGGGAATGGGAATAGGATTTTTCAAGTGGCTGAACGTTTTCTTCATAGTACTACATCGTGTCAGACCCCTTAGGTTGTTATAGTCACGATACGTGGCTATGGAGATGTGAAAATCTAAATCTCTATGACAGCAGTCTGAAGTAGTTATTAAGCTTCACGATGCTGTGCTCATCTCTGGTTAAAACAGATATGAAGACGCTATCGATAAATACAATTCTGTAACGAAAACTGAGCCAGACGTCCCAGTTTATGCTACTCGTGCCAAAGAAAGGATCTGCCACTGCTTATCAAAGGTAATTCTCCTTCCCTATCCCTCTGCAAGTGTCTGTCTTCAGAAAGAAAAAGAAAACCCCACTCTGGATTTTGTTTTCCTTCTCCTCTTTAGAATCAGCAGGCTACAGAAGCCATTCAAGTGTGCACGGAAGTTCTGCAGCTGGAACCAACCAACGTGAATGCTTTGAAAGACAGAGCAGAAGCTTATTTGTTAGAAGACTTGTATGAGGAAGGTAAAATGAGGCACAGTTGCTACACAAATTTGGGGGGCCTTTAAGATGCAGACAATGTTGCTAAAGCTCTTAACATGCACTTAAATTCTATCCTATGCTTTCAGCTCAGTCAGCAACAGTAATCAGATCCAACACAAACACCTCCTGTTAAATTGGTGTTGATTAGCTTGTGTGGTTTGCACCTCTGTGCAGCAGAGCTGTTGTTGAAAGAGTGGGCTTGGCTCCAGGATCTCTCAGGAAGGATACTGCTTGCTCAACAAGAGTAGCTGCCAGCACTTTAGAAATTCACTCCCACTGAGTTTCTGAGTTTTGGGAGGGAGATAATGGGGTGAGGAGAGCCCTGGAAAGCTTCACTGGAGGTTACTTGTGTCATGGAGCATCATGTTGCAGAAACTGCAGCGTGGACACGGTTACTGGCAGCAGGTTGAGGGGAAAGTCAGCGGTGCTGCTGATGTCGCTGCTGAGCTCCTTGGAAGACCAAGGAGCACTAGCAAGGAGAGAGATAGCAGCTTTTCCCTTGGATCAGCTCTGGGATCCCCTGTGAGACTGAAAGCGAACAGAAGGTGCCAGAATAAGTGCAGCTTTGAGTGCTTTGGTTTTTTTCCCTCTCCCTGGAATTTTCTTGCCAGCAGTGTCACCTAGGATTGTTCCAGACCTTTTGGCCATTCCTCGTGTCCCAGAAGGCAGAGTGCTGTAGAATTGTTACATAGCCCCATCTACAACACAGGAAAATGGGGACTGACTAAGGTGCCATTACATTGTTTTGTAGCACCTTTAAGGTGCTCCACCTGCACCTGCTTAACATTTGCAGGCTTTAGGATGAGACTTAGAGAAAAGGGGAGAAGAAGCGGGTGCTGTCAGTGCCTCAGGGCTGTCTGGGAGTGGTGGGGGACACGGTGAGGCTGAGCAAACTCGGGGCACCTGTGGGACCTCCTGCCCTTGCATCGAGCGGATTCAGTGCCCTGGGGCTCAGAACTCCTGGGGCAGTAAAGCAGCGTAAGGAAATCCCTGCTCTCTCACTGTTATCAGTTCTAGCTGCATGTATTAGGCACACGCGTGGGGATCAGCTTTTGTTTTTTTCACTGACTGGACAAACTGTTGAAAAGGGCAGCAGAAAGTGCAGGTCTTTGTTCAAGCAGCGGATCAGAACAGGAGCAGGAGGCTCATGCTTCGTCTGTACGAGCGTACGCAGCTGCCGAGCCGTAGGAAACCCGCTCTGCGTTGCATTTTTCCATAACCCCAACAAGGGGTTATTGAACCCCTTCAATAACCCCAACAAGGCTGCAGCGGGATCAGATGTTTCATTCCTGAGCAGTGCAGTTCTGCAAATGGAAGCAGGGGAGCCTGTCTTTGAAATAAGAATTTAAAATAGAACTGTCTGCTATATGTAGGCATAAGCAGTGGTTTATTGTGTTTTTCACCATATTGTGTCTTTTCACCAAGCGCTACATATTTCATCTTATTTAAATAAACATACATGTATCTGAAAGCTGTTTATTGTCACTGAAGTGTTTCTACCATGTGGATTGACTGCCGTTTGGGAGAGGGAGAGATTTTAGTGTATGGATTTTGTGTAATGCAGCCTTCAGTAGTAGCACAGCACTGTTTAGGACTGGCTTACTGTGAGCTTGGCTCTTCAGATCCTGGTCACTGAAGCTTGCTGCTTGGCTCCTGTTATGTCTGAGTTCCAGAGGCTTTTGTATGAATCCATGTGACTTTGCAGCATCTAAAAAGAGTTCTGTCCTGCTGCTAGTGACCTTCCCTTTCTTCTCTTTCCAAAAAGTATAGGGAACATAAGGAAAGAAAACTACCCAGCATATAGGTGAAAGATGCAACTTCTGCCCCAGGGGTTTCACATTTGCGTGGGAGGACGTTAGCAGGTTGAAGTTAGAAAGTTGTGATGTTTACAGACTGTAATTGCAAAACTTCATTTTGGAGATGGCTTGGATTGAAGCTTTAGTTTAAGAAATCATGTAATTTTTATTCCTTTTTTTTTCTCCTCCTGAAAAGCTATCAAGGACTATGAAACTGCACAAGCCAATAGTGAAAATGACCAGCAGATTCGTGAGGGCCTCGAACGAGCCCAGAAGATGTTGAAGCAATCACAGAAAAGAGATTACTACAAAATTCTAGGAGTAAAAAGGTGAGAAATATCGGAGGTATTTTCCTGAAAGCTGGTTATTAGACTGGTACCTGTGGGATTAACCTGAAAGCTAGTTATTAGACTGGTAATGACCTGAATTTGTTGTGCTGCATGATACTTCTCATTCACGTGCCTCTGCTACCTTTAATTTCTTATTGCACTTGCTTAGCTGTTGCTGTATATCCTAATGGGATATTTCCAAAGCAAGTAAGGGGGTGATAGAGGAAAGAGTATATTTTGTTTAATACAGCAACCAGTTTCTTCTGTTTTTGTATGAAGTCTCTTGAGTGCTATCTGCACAAGGTTAACCAGTAGCAACTGTTTTCCTGTTTAAAATAAACCTGTAGATTCAGTAGTTTAGCACATGAATGACTAGAGAGCATGAGATCTGTCTTATCACAAAACTATCATAATTTTTCCACCTAGAAATGCTCGAAAGCAAGAAATCATAAAAGCTTACAGAAAACTGGCATCCCAGTGGCACCCTGACAACTTCCAGAGTGAGGAAGAAAAGAAGAAAGCAGAGAAAAAGTTCATTGATATAGCAGCTGCCAAGGAAGTCCTCACTGACCCAGGTAACGAGGGCTCATGTGCTGTGGTCCTCTGGACCTGAGCTTTTATTGGCAAGGGTGTTGTCACAGGGCCCTGCTGTGCTTTACTTGAGGCCATCTTCCACATTTACCACTTTTGGTCACGTTATTTCTCCTTATTCACTCTCCCACTTAGTTGTGGGATGCAGTTGGCTGGAGTATGGCACTCCCTGAGGTTCATCTATGTCCTGTTGGACAGACACACGGAAGCAGATTCTGTCTCCTGCTGAACTAAAGGACTTGCTTGAATTAAACTTTACTGAGTTCTGTAAGGGAATTGAGGGCCTTTTTTTCCTTTCCTCTGTCACTCTCCAGGACACTTTTGAACATAAGTGCATCTGTAACTAGTCGGGTTCCTCCAAAAGCTGCTAGTGCAAGTTATCATTTGCCCTGTGGACTTTCTGAAACGGCCATCGAGGATGTGGGGTTTTACTGTCCTGGTTCCTGGGCCATGTTTTTACTTTGTCTTTTTGTTTCCCTCAGAAATGAGGCGGAAGTTTGATGCGGGAGAGGACCCCCTGGATGCAGAGAGCCAGCAGGGTGGGGGCAACCCTTTCCACAGGAACTGGAACACGTGGCAAGGATTCAACCCCTTTGGGTCGGGAGGAGGACCATTTACATTCAAATTCCACTTCAGTTAGAGCCAAGACTGTTTTTGGTGGCTGCTGCTGTTTTCTACTTAATTTGTTTAAAAATAAAAGTCTCTCAGTTCAAGACCCCAAATCTTAATTTCTAATGTTGTCCTTAACCCAGAGTCTTACTGTCTTAGCAGAAAGCTAGTTTTTTTTTTCTTTGAATATTTCAGGATTTGCTTTGTGGTGAACTTGACAGCTTTTTCTGGTGGGTGGGTTAAAAAAAAAAGGGGGGTTGTTTTGCTACTTACATATTTGTTCTGGGTATGCAGGAAATCTTCCTTTCTATGGATTAAAAAAAAAATAATAAAGCAGTAAGAGACTATTTAGGACAACACCTAAACATATTCTTAGGACTAAAATATATGCTTAAAAGTAAAAATGCATGTAAATATTTTTCTGAATCAGGGCCTAATACTAAGCGTGGCGAGGACGGTGATGACAGTCCCTGCATGAGCAGACGGGTGGTTGCTGCGCTCAGCACTCGGGCCCCTCTCGGTGTTGTTGAGGGGGACCCTGGTCCCCGGTGCCGCGTTGCTGCCCGTGGTGCCACGGGGGGCAGAGGGGAGGCTGCTGCAGTGGGGCCTGGGCAGCCTCTTCTCAAGGAGACGCTGCCCAGGCCTCGGGATTTGAAAATGTCTGCTTGCCGTGGCCATTAACTTAATGGATTGGGATGGCTTCCTTGGCAGGAATCGTCAAAAATGAAAGTAAAGTATAGTGGTGTTTTTTTTGTTGTTGTTGCTGTTTTTTTCTTTTGTTCTAATTCTTTCTTTCAGCATGTAATTTGGGAAGCTGAAGTATCATTCTTGTAGTCAGTGTTTTCTGAACACAGTGTCCGTGGGAGATGAGCAGAACAGCTTAATGGGACACTCCTGCTCTGTGCAGCAGCCGGCAGCTTCACTGTGCTCTCGTATCCGAACTGAGGATGGATACAGGTGG
This sequence comes from Rhynchotus rufescens, assembly GCA_032273925.1. Taxonomy (NCBI): domain Eukaryota; kingdom Metazoa; phylum Chordata; class Aves; order Tinamiformes; family Tinamidae; genus Rhynchotus; species Rhynchotus rufescens. Next base: position 12,590 of record JAVCKT010035164.1, read on the forward strand.
AGAGGTGAGAGCACAGCGTGCACATTAGGAATAAACTTAGCTCTAGTCTTTCCTCCTCCCCCTTTTTTTGTTCTTCTTAAACTTGTGCTGGGTGACATGGGCAGTGAATTTATTCTATGTGCAATTCTGGGGAGCAGTTGTCTATTTTATGTAACAGCCACTGCGCTGCAGAGCAACTGCTTGTGCGCGGGAAGAGGGACTGGCTTTGTTAGCCAGACGTGTGGTTCTGTTTCGCTCTCTGCACGGGTCAGTAGGAAGAGGCTTGAGGGGACCCTGACGGGGCTGTGTGAGGGTTGTCAGGCTGTAGCTGCTGCCGAACGCGGCTGTCTTTCGCTCTGCAGTTCAATACGAAGCAGTGGTTAACGGTGACTGACATCAGGAGCCACTTCCTTAGCATGCCAGAATTACGATTCTTTTTTAATTTGAATTTTAACTGGAAAGTAACAGTCAGTTAGTAGGAATCTTTTCTCAGTGCATTTAAAGTGCAAGTGGCCTCAGTAAAACACAGAAAACGTGCAAACCAGGCCTTCAGTTTGAGTTACTTTTGTTAGTCCGAGCGCAGTCGCTGTTGGCGCCTAACCCTTCCCTCATGCCCCGAGTGCCGTGGGTGTGAGTTTTGGGGTGCCCTGGCTGGATAAAGGGCGGTTTTGGCCCCCGTTTGGGGGTGTCGCTCCCGGCCTCTCGGAGCGGGGGCGGCAGCCAGCGCGGCCGGGCGCCATCTCGGCTCCCGTCCCAGGGGGGCAAATGGCTGCCGGGGCGGAGGGTCGGCGTGGGGGCGCGTGAGATGGCCGCCGTGCGGGCACCTGTGTATGAGCACGCACGTGAACGTGTGTGTGTAAACACGCACGTGAACGTGTGTGTGTGTGAGCACACGTGTGTGAGCTCACGCGCGTGTCCCCTCATGCGGCCTCAGCGTGTCGGCGCCGCTCTGCGTCCCTCCAGTCCCTCCCTCTTGGCCAAGGGAGCCCGGTTGCTGGTTGCCACTTTGAGGTGCTCCAGACCGGTACATCCGAGGTGGTTGCTCATCCCACGCGCTGGCAGTTATCCCTCGGGAAGCGGACGTTGTGCCATACATTGGAAGCGAGCAGCAGGAGAGGGGGTAGGTTCCATTTTGAGGTGAACTGGGTAGGAAAATGTAGTGGGAGGAAGAGAAGAGCCCAAGTGCGGCCAGAGGGCAGGAGCAGCGGCGCTCGTGGCCTTGGAAAGCGGGACACGAGCGGAGGAGGAGGAGGAGGTTTCCTGCTGTGAGGCAGGCTCATCCCAGGAGCATCACCCCGACAGCTCTTCCCGTGCAGGTGCTGGTTTTTAGGGAGCAGACGCTGGCTTTTGCTCTAAGGTACTTTTGAAAACACAAAGGGCCGGAGTTGTATTAAAGCAAAGACATTTTTGTGTGAACCCTTTCCAGATACACTAAGGGATTCGCTGGCAGGGCTTCGAAAACGACATTTCTGTAACACAGAGTATTATTGGTGCGAACCGTACAAAGGAAGCTGGATTCACCTTTTTATTTATAATGGGTGTCTGTAGTGCAATAATGTTCAATAACTGAGAACTGAAATAAATGTCTTGACTGTTTGTAAATCCTAAAATGTGCATGAAGCATCATTACAATAATTGGCCTGTTAGGTAGGTGCAAACTTCCTATGTTAAAATCTGTAGTTCACTTTTTTTCTAAATGAGTTTCTAACTTGTTTGAAAATGAAGGCAGACGGGAAAATGTATTTTACTTGATACATGCTTAATACTGATGTGTTAATGAGTCAGTATTAACAAATTCAAAATGAATTTTGAACTTAAGAGCTCAAAGCTTGTGATATAAGCAGAAAAATGTGTCAGCTTACTCAAATGCTTAATATTTCAGTTTTCAGAGTTGTGGAATAAGACTTATTTTCCTGTTTAGGGCTGTGATTTGTAGGAGCTTTGCTGGAAATTAGCCAGTGTAGCATAGCAGGTTAGTTGTATTTAAAAGTGCCTTATTGTAAGGTATTGTTTGCTCTATAATACATACTTTATCCCTAAAACTTTAAAAAAAAAAAAAAAAAAAGGATGGGAGAATTTATTTTTGTGTTTTAAGAAGGGTAAGTAAATTAGCCAGAGATTTAACAAATGTTTCAAATTATAAAATGTCTTTATATAAAATCATAAGAAATCTAAAAAAGCAAGACCTGTTTTTTTCTAGAACTGTGGGAATTATTTTATGGTATTTTTCACAATAAAGATATTTATGATGACAAGATGTGCTACAGTGTCCTTATTTCTCCTTCCTTCCCCATCCCACTCTAAAAACTCCAGTAGAAAATCATCTCAGGCAGCTGCTACAAAAGTTGGTTAAGAAGAAAAAAGTTGTTAAGAAGAAAAATACAAGGTGAAGTAACATTTATCTTTCATGTTTTTCTGTTTCTGAAGTCAGCCATGCTCTAGTTTAGCAGGAGAGAGCTCGTGCCTGTATCTGGGAGCAGACCTTTCTTGTGGAGCTGAACAGGCAGCGTGTGAACAGCTCTTGGCCTCGCACCTCCTGTTCCTCGGTGAGGGGCGTGAGGGAAAGCGAGCTCCCTGTATGAAGGTTGAGGGATGTGGATTTTCTGTTTGTTTTGTGTGTATGGGCTTGTTTTTGCATTTTTATTTAGTTTTTTTAAACGGAAGGCTTGCGCTCAAGGCTCCCTGGAGCACCTGGAGGGGAAAGTGGGAGCTGAGGGTGCTCAGGGATGAGGAGAACCCTTCCACCAAGGATTGTGGATCTGGGGAATGGTCCCAGCTGACGGAAGAAAGACAAAATAAAAGGTTGGGGGGTGATGGAGCCTGTGAGAGCCCCATATAAACCCCCAGCTATAGGACCCTGTAGTGCTATTGGAAGGTGGTATCATGGACCCTGCCCTGCAGGCCTCTGCTCGCTCTTCACCGAGCGTTTTCACAAGTTTCGGGACCTTAGGTCTCCCAGGGGCCTGGAAAAGGAGCTGCAGCCCGAGTGAGACCTTCGTGTCGCATCTTGAGGCTGTTTGGCCCTTGAGAACTACCTGAGACCTACCTAACCTGGCTTTTGCCACCAGTTCTGTGCTGAAGCGCGAGGTGCCTCCTTCGCACCGCGGGGGGAAGGGTGGGAAGGGAGCCCGTGTTAATGATGAGGAGTTTTTGCTGTGGCCAAGGGTGGCTTCAACAGCCAAGGGGAAGCGGTGGGGGTGGAAAGGACACTATGGGGCTCTGAACTGGCCTGCCCTCCTTCAGCCCCACAGGGCTCAAACCCCACGGGTGACCGTGTTGGAGAATGAACCCATTCGTGGCTGCTCTAATGAAGCCACCGAGAACCTGGACTGGTCGCCACATGTGACCCTGGTGCAGCCCCACGGGGGCTAAAGCTGCGTCTCGCCAGTGGGGTCTAGAGGACTGTCCTGCCTCGAGGGGCCTAACGCACAGAGAGGCGCTAGGGGTGAGGGTGAAACACGGGCGGGGGCTCCTAGCAGTCCTCATAACGTGCGCTCTAGGGTCATGGTACCATCCCAACCTCTTCCTAGTAATTTCTAGGATTTATGAGTTGAAAATAGCATAGATTGCATGCTGCCCTGTGTGTGTGTGTGTGTGTGTATTGCCTATGAGAACTAAAAATGACCTCTGAGAACTTAAAAAAATGACAAGGTCTGTAAGGGCCCACAAGTGGTGGCATGTGGGAGTCAGGGCAGCAGCTCCAGAGACAGGGAAAGCCTGAGGGGAAGGGAGACTCCTTGGTGTGGCTTCCTGTCTGTCTCCAGATGGGTGAAACGCCTGGGGTTGATCCTGGGGCGGGGGAGGGAGCTGCACAAGGTCTAGGGGGTGGTTTGGGGGCCTTGGCCTCCAGCAGAGCAGCAACCCCAACCATGGAGGGGCAGGAGGTGGCATCGGACCCAGAAACCGGGAGACAGGGCAGGTGGGAACATCTGGCACATGTAGGTGGGAACATCTGGCACAGGAAGGTGGGAACATCTGGCCTGGGCACATGGGAATATCTGGCCACTCTTCTGAGGGGCTTGTCCTTCTGACGGGCGGCCTCCCTGCAGCTCGGAGAAAGGTGCCTCTCCTGTCACATCCTCTGAGCGCTGAGGGGATTTCTTCTCTTTCTGCAGGTAAAACAAATCATAACTGGCTGCTTTACTGGACAGATACTTGCTATAAAGTAGCTCACATTAAGGGTTGGCAAAGTTGTAAAGAATTGAAAACCTGGTATTATTATAGAGCCCCTCTGTTCAGGAAGCAGTAAATGGCAGCAGAACTGCATTTGAATGAGCAGCTAAAGCCCAGGCCCCAGCAAACACCATTGCTAACCCATGTTATGTGTGCTCAACTGGACACAGGTAAGCGTGAGTTTAAGAGAAGTTACTTTAGGCTACAGGGGTTACAATTCACCTCGACTGTGTCTCATCATGTTACTCCATGTGTATTAACAACAAAACTTTTATCCTTTCCCCTCTGGAAGTAAAAAGGAGCTGAGGTGACGGGACCAATTTGCTAAGGCCATTAAGAAGCGGGAAGAGGCAAGACCTGGCTGAAGAAGTCACTGCCCCTCTGCCCCATGAGGCAGAGGTGTCTTTCCTCCCTCCATCTGCTCTGCTCTGATGAAAGCACAAACCTTCACAGGACGGTTGAGGTTGGAAGGGACCCCTAGAGATCACCAAGTCCATTCCCCTGCTCCACTAGGGCTGGCGACATCTCCAGGCAACTCCCTCCTATCCACCTGGGATGAGAAACTCCGACTTCGTGGTAGAGCAGCCTGGGAGAGTTAGATGAAACTAGGCTAAATTTCATTTATAGTCATCCCTGCTCTGTGGAAAAGGAGAACATCATTTTCAGAGCAAAGTTACTTAAGACAGTTAGGTCTTCTGTATGATTTCAAAATATACTGCACAAAATGGCACTGTGGGCACATTCCTAGATCCTCTTATTTTCATGGCAGTATATAGGATTAAAGCCTCTTGCTGAATAAAGTAAGATCTCTTTCTCATGCTAGAAAGGAGTATCCTACCTCGATTGCATTTGACATACCAACGGAAAGTTGTGAGTATTATTAATCCCAAAATGCATTCCAGTATTTTTTTTTCCTTTTCAGGAACAACTAACCAGCCTGCAAAACGTGCTATAGCAATTATCAGAAATTGTTATTATTTCATTTTATACTTACAATACAATTCTCCTGAATTTCTAAGAAAATTCTCATGGGCACCACATTGTGGCAATGTTCATACACTGAACCTT
>JAVCKT010035167.1:0-29380 GCA_032273925.1 Rhynchotus rufescens
AAGGAAAGTGAGCCCCTCATTCAGACCTCTCCCTGCAAAACAGAGAAGCTTAAAAGATGCAAGAGAAGAAACAATCTGTAATTGTCCCATTACAAAAATCATCGTTTCATTGACGCAGAATTGTGCTAGTCTCTGCACAATGTGTTTGCCAATGATTCAAGAAGCTGCTATGTCCTCATAGCTCAGCATAAATACTGTTTGTCCAGGGATATTAATGACAAATGAAGGGAAAGAGTGTGGATTTTGAGATTCGTGTCTTTAAAATGTAATGCCACTTTTATTAATAAATACAAGCCTGCACAGCTTTCACGTGTGGATTAAGCTGACAACGGTCTAGCAATTTAATTGTCACAGAGTTGTGCTGGTAATTCTCAGATTTGTTCTGCATCAGTAATAATTTTGATTATATTTCTGAGGCAGGGAAAACCTAAGAAGGGAAAAAATATCATCCAGCAAGAACTATAATTTTATTATTGTTGTGTTTAAAATCATTTAATTTATGGCACTACTAAATGCAGAGGACTCTACATGCAAATTTTCCTGAAATCTAGGTCACAACATGCTGGGATTTCATTTCTAATTAACAAGCAGAAAATTATCATTCCAATCAACTATTTCATAAAATTGATGGCAGTAAACTTAACTAACCTTTACCAACATGGTAAGCACTTTCAAAGATAAAATCTGGGGTTTTATATCATCCACAAACCACATTAGTCCGTGTAATTCTCCACACCTACCAAGCTCACAGCTCTCATTCAACTGCAGCTCTTTGGCTACCAAAAGGCTTCTAATTATCATGCAGTTGAAAAATAAGAGAGTCCAGGTTCATGTAAAGAGTCTATTTGCATTAGATACATTTCTATAATTTTGGAGAAACTGCATTTAAATCTATGGGTTTCCATCTGTTAAGAGCAGACTCTTATTCTACCCCTAAGATGCTAAAAAAAGAGGCAAATACAAATGCTTTCTGTTATTGATGTATCAAGACAGATCTTTGTGTGGCCTAAATTGGTCCCAGCCATATCTGGAATTTTATCAGATTATTTTTCCCTAATAAAATCAGATGGATTGTTTTACCCTGTGCTCTTTCAAGTGAATTGGTTACAATTTGCCTCAGAAATGGATTTTTAATTATAGCACAGATGCCTCCCTCCTCTTATTTGCCTTTAGTTCCTAAAGTTGGCCCTACTAGGAGGACAGGTCCCTTTGCTTTTGAAAGCAAACGTAGTTTTCATCAACGACTCAAGTCACAGCATGGCTTGTTCTACACTATAATTTCCATAAATTAGAGGGATTGCAATCAAACCTGAAAGTGGCATGCATTATTTGGTGTGCATGTGAAATTAGCATGAAAGAAAAATGAATCATTTAATTTATTTAGCTTCACTATATCTGCAATTACAAAAAAAAAAAAAAATGCAAGTCTTACAAGTCTTAAGTCTTTTATTTTGTTTATGAGCTTGTCTGTGTGAGTTAGACTTCCATACTTGCTCTTCTATGAACAGCAACCTGTGCAACGAGCAGGACCAGTTGAGCAATATGCAATCCCTTAATTAGGATAAGTAAGTAGTATTCCCAAAGGCAGGAATTAATGCCCAACGGTCTTAGGCCAAGTGCAAGTGCTGTTAAACGGAGCTTAAAAAGCATCAAAATATCACAGAACCACAGAATATTCAAGGTTGGAAGGGACCTCTAGCGATCATCTAGTCCAACCTTCTCGCTCAAGCAGGCACACCTAGAGCATGTGGCACGAGGTGGCATCCAGGCGGGTTTTGAAGACCTCCAGAGAAGGAAATTATTATCCTGCAATACTAGAAGCACTGGAATGCTGCCTTGATAGAACAGGAAGGGGAAAAGCCTTGTCTTTGCTGAAGCTGGCAGAGAAAAGAAAGCAGATTTGGACATGACTCCAAAGATCAACTCAGTATGAAAAAGCCTAAGGTAAGAAAATATATATAGAGAACAAAATATATAGAGAGAATAACTGCATTTTAGCTCGTTTTACCCACTCAAGGAAGCAGCTTATCCCGAAGCATCCCTGTCTCTTTGCACATGTACATGACAGGCTCTCATCTTACACAAGCAGGTGGTGCAGCGAGGTAGGGTACCAATTTCCCCTGAAATCAGGCTTTTGCTTCTGCAGATGCTGATCCTGCACAGCTGTCAGCAGCTCCACAAGAAAATCAATGGTGAATCCGGTCGTCTTCTTCCCATTTTCTATTCTTTAAACACACACAGAACAGACACTCCAAACTCAGTCTTGACCCTGCTAGTTGCAGCATCACAGCACGAGAGTCCCTCAATATCAACACTGCCCTTGAAGACACTGCTAGCTGGGAGTAACTGAGCCTTGAAACTTGGGAAGTTTCAAAGACCTCATCCCCAACAACAAGACTGGTGCTGAATCCACACAATCCAAACATGCATTTTAGGCAGAGCTGTGTGTCCTCAGAGATAAAGTCATCTTCTATATTAAATGACATTCAGAGGAGCTCAGGGAGCATAGGAAAGGCTTCATTACTTAATATGTTGCTTCCACTGACTTCTTTTTTCATCCATGTCTCTTGAAATGGTCTTGCTTTAATGCATGTGAGATTAGAGGCCTAACAGGGGGTTGAGATAATTTTTTGAGAGTGGAGTGGGAAAAAGGGAGCATAGATGTCCAGACTGGAAGAACATCAAATGCCAAACTACATACCATGTCTTTGCTTGCTTCTAGCTCCTATTGGAACCAACTTAGAAATCCTTTCTGGAACCAAAGCATGGAAGGTTCATAGCAGCTTGTGTGGTCATGCAAAACCTAAATCAAGAAGCTAAAAACACCTGAAAACACTTCCCCATGGAACAGGAATATACAACAAAACATCAGAAAAAGACAATCAGAATCTGAAAAGGCAGTAAAAAACTTCACTCCTCCTGGTTCACTTACACTCTGTCTAAGCCTCTTTTCCTTCTCACTTGCCTATTTTAAAAAGTCTGCATATTGTGCTACAAGTTCACAGAAAACAGCAATTTAATTGCTCTTCCTGAGCGGAAAGAGGGGTCAGTTTTGGAAGAAGGTCCAAGGAAGTGTGTGAAATACTATTCAATTATAACTGCCTTAGGTTAACTATACCCTGAGCAAAGCAAACCATGATGACTAGCAACAGAAGGAGCTGGAAGATATTTGTGCAAGCTAACCAGAGGCTTTTACACACACTTGAGATGGGTGCTCTGCTTGGTCTGTCCAGAGAGCAGCTCCCAGCAATCAAGTAAAGCACCAGGCTCCTCTGAACCCTCATCTGAAACTCCCTGTGTGTACAAGGCCTGCTCTGGCTCACGGTTCAGGCAGCCCTTCCTTCAAACAGGGGAGATGGTCTGAACACACTGTGCCCCTTGCAAAAAGGAGCTATGCAATACTGCAGTGAGACAAACACACCCTCCTTGTGGAGTTTCACACATAAATGCCATGTTTTTTGAAGCTTTCTCTGCAGATACTGGTCCTCCTATGCCTGTGCAGCACAGATCTGCATCTAAGACTTGCAGGACTCATCCTTTTGCTCACTAGTTCACTAAGTGTCCAGCTGACAAAGCCAGGCCTTGCCTTGCTCAGCAAGGACAGCATCTTACACCAGCAGGAGCTGCTGCCTCTGTTCCTCCATTCCACTCCATTTCCCCATCATCCATCCAAGTCATATTACATTATTCATGAATGAAATAACAGTTTTCAACATTAATAATTTACAGGTGCACCAAGGGGACATGTAAGGTAACAACGTAACTGATCTGGGAGTTGGGCAGATTTTATAATACTCACTCATCTAGTATTTTCTATCACTCCTCCTGCTGCTTTGCTGAATAGAACAGCTGCTCACAGACAGGGAGCTGTCCCCACTGCCATGCATCTGATCTGCAGGTTCAATACCTGCAAAGGTGGAACATCCTTTGTTTGGGCTCGATTTAGCAAAGCGCTGGCATCAGAGCCTGCAAAATCTAGATCTCTGGAGGACACAAATGGACCTAACGCCTTCTTGCCTAAGGAAAGCTTGCTGACATCAGTACTATCTAGCCAGGATCGGCCCCAGGTATGCACATAATCATAATTAATAATTATTAATAATTTATCATCCAACTTCTTATACATTTTCCCTACCTTCCCTTTCAGATACTGCATTTCACTTTGGGGAGACTCAAACTAGTTGAATATACTGAGAGCTTCATGGAAAACTGTAATTTACTGTGGTAACACTTAGGCACTGAAGCAAAGCAGGGGTATGGAACTACATCATGAGCAAAAATAAATTCAAGTCTCAAAAAATATTAATATTGTTGAAAAAATCCCACCTGATAGGAAACCCATGAAAGGCTATTTTTACCTAAATTCTTACCTAAATTCAACATCTTTCTGGTAGTAATCATATTACTTGGAAAATATGAACAAATGAACACCTTTTTTTAATTTTAATTGAGATCTGGGCAAACTCCTAACAAGATTTATGAATCCAGCATGTCGAGCCACTCATTTACTTACAATATACCAGAAAACATGTCACGTTTTTCATTTCTTTGCTTGTATTAGCAATGTTTTACCCTAGTTTTCCTGCAAAAACAGTTTTTAACAGTCAACTTACTCTGACTCCTTACTAGCAGAAAACTGACAAGTTTGCTCAGTCTGTAACCCCTTCTATTCATTTTCTTCATGACTACATACAGACAATACTCTTCAAAAGCAGACAATCCCACGAGGCATGGAAGGAATGCAATCACTGAACGTGTCCCCCTTTATGCAGTCTTTCTTTTTACTGCAATCACGAATGTAAAGATATTGAGACTCTCGGAGTGTGTTACTGGGAACCAAAAGCAAATAAGGCCCTTGCTGTGACTTGCAGGAGAAAAAACACTGCTGTTGTGCAATACAGTGTCCTTGCTGAGCCTGACCACTGGTACAAGACGACACACAGGCTCTGCCTATAGCCTCTTCACAGCTTTTTGTTCAACTGAGGTGCTTAAACAATACGTCATTACACTTAGGAGCCAGATTTTGCAAGAGATGAAGGTCTTCACTTCAAGACATGCTGAAGGGTTAGGCTATTAGAGACCCTGTGAGGCCTACAGCTAAGAAATCAGGCTTCTTTTTTTCCTAGAAACTTCTTCCCAGGGAGGCAGAGCTGATTAATCACTACTCAACACATGTAAATGACAACCCAGTAACCTAGAGCACAACATGCACTCAGCTAAGTGAGGGCTAAGTGATGAAAGAAAGGCCTGGATCCTGGCTCAGCCACACAGTTAGCCTGACAATATGGGCACTCCTTGTCTGCTATTTCCTCTTTGACTGGCATGTTAAATTGAGTTGAAAATTACTTCCTCAACCCAACACACTTAAATAATGTAGACTATCTTAATGGTAGGGACAAGCCATTTCCTAGTTCTACCTAAACAATTCCTGCTTTGCACAATCCAATTTTCTTAAGCTTTGTGATAAATCTGTTGGTCAAGGTATACAAAAGCATGACCAGAGAAAATATTGACCCCGTTCAAATTTGCACTGCAGGCTTGCTCTGTGATCTTAGCTATAATACACTGCTCCACGTTATCTACGCTGCAGACCAGTGTGGATTCCAGCTCTTAAACAGTTCAGATGAGGACGTAGGGCTCTGCAGCCACAGCACAGAGTGCAGCTCTGGCTACTTATCCAGAGGCCAGAAATGAGTTTCACGGAGCAGATTAAACCCAGTTTTGAATAAACAGGACCTGGGGAATCTGTGCAGCCAAAGCAGCAGCTTTGCAAATGTAGGACATGCATTCTGCACCAGCCCACTGTTCATGCAGGTGCCGGGCACTACCTGGCCTCCTTACCCACAACAGTGGGTGCTAAGCCTAGGACACCCACACAGAGGCCAAGTTGAGCTCTCGGAAATGTCCAAGGTGGTATGTCACCTGCTTCCAAACACAAACACAAACTCAGAGATGTCTACACAGGTAACAAGGTAGAGATGGCCTACTTGGATAACAAGTAGTATAGATGCTTTATGGTAGATGCTTCCAAAAAACAAAAAACCAACCAACCAACCAAAAACTAAAGCCCCCAAAACAAAAACAAAAACAAAAACAAAAACACAGCAAGTTCCTCAGAAATAATCAGTTACAGTTACAGTGTTTAAGACAATAGTTGCCTCATATCATAAGCACTGAGCACACATTGTGCTACACAAGTACACATGATACCAGACCAAGAGGGATAATTGTGCTGCCAAACATTGCAAGCAGGTCAACACAACAGCCTCACTTCATCCTCTCTAGTCTCATTTGGAAGCCCAAGCATTTCTGAAGAGTCTTCCTTCAGTACTAGAAGGGAAACAGATTTTCTTGGACCAGATTCCTATCACATGTAGATACATACTTTCTAGTTTGCCAAATATCTCTTCATTATTTACCCACTACAGCTAGTCAGTGGAAAATTATTCCTGATGAAGAAATATTTTGCACAAAGCTCATCACAGCATTAGTTATGCAAGCTTTTAATCGTTAATTTGGCTTCCTTCTCAGCAGTCTTTTTTCCTTTCTTTTTATTCCTGATAGACACTGCAAGTCTACAGACACCTAGCAGACATCATCAGTACAGATTAACCTTGGTTGGTCCTCTTGCCCTAGTTGGAGAGCAAACACCTGCCCCACATTCACTGTTAAGGTATTGTTAATGAACTGAGCGGACAACTGGAGTCTATACAAGATCTCAGCTGCCTCTGAAAAGAGGTGCCTAAAGTGAAGTCCTGCCCCAGAGCCTGATCTAATCACAAGTTTACAGAATCACAGAAAGTTTGAGGTTGGAAATGACCTCTAGAGATATCTAGTCCAACATTCCTGCTCATGCAGGGACACCTGAAAAACCCTGCACATGGTCTTCTCCAGGCTTGTGTTGAGTATTTCCAAAGAAGGAGACTCATCTGGGCAACCTCTCTGGGCAGCCTGTTCCAGTACGCTGTCACCTGAACAGTAAAGAAATTCTTCCCCACATGGAGATTAATCTTCATATGTTTGAATTTACACCCACTCCCCCTTGTCCTGCTGTGGGCCATCACATTTGGTGCCATCCTCTTTACATCCTCCCCTGAGGTATTTGCACATAGTGATAAAATCCCTTCTAAATCTTCTCTTAGCTGACTAAGCAGGCCTCGCTTAGCCTTTCTTTATAAGACAGATGTTCAAGTGCCTTAATCATCTTTGTTGCTCTCTGCTGGACCCTCTCTAGAAGTTCCACATCCCTGTTGTACTGCGGAGCCCAGAACTGCCCCCAATGCTCCAGGTTTGGCCTTACCAGAGCTGAGCAGAGAGGCAGTCCCGTCCCTTGACCTGCTGGCAACATCCTCCTGATGCAGGCTTCTCCCGTTGGCCTTCTTGGCCACAAGGGCCACCAGGGCACTGCTGGCTCATGGTTAACTTGGTGTCAACCAGGACTCCCAAATCCCTCTCCATGGAGCTGCTTTCCAGCAGGTCGACCCCTAATCTGTCCTGGTGCCTGAGTCCCACGTATGGGACCCTGCACATGTCCTTGGGGAACCTTATGAGGTTCTTTTCTGCCCAAGCCTCCAATCTCTGAGGTCCCTTCCAACTTTAAGCATTCTATGACTCTATGGTTTTTCCAGAATTCATTCCCATGTTTATCCAAAGCTCTGGGGTACTAGAGTGCATCCCCACATGAGAAATATGTGGAAGATGAGAAAATAAATTCTGCCCCCATACAAAGACAGAATCTAGGAAGCAGTAAAGGATTCATCAATCCACTCCGTGAAGAGATGACCCATATTGGCAGTTCTCTGCACCTAGGACATTTCAGGAATAATAAACCATGGGAATACCAGTTAGTCTATATAGTGAATTGATTGTGATGCCTGAGTCGTAACAAGGTCCAATAATGAACTCAAGTGAGGAGGACAGAGTGTGAAACAAGCTCAATTTTGTGTATTTACTAGATGTGGGGGTATATATTTTTTTTGCAGATGGAACAACTAATCTTAAAAATCATCATGGAGAAACTGTTGGAGGGAGGTTATAGTTTTGGCTGGTCCTAAGCACCACTGCTGTGTGAAAAGGACAGCAACTGGAAAGGTTCCAAAAGCCAGAGCAGAACAACGACGATTCCTCCTTGTTTGATGCGCGTACAGGAGGAGGCCAAGTAGGTGGCTATGCAGAACAGCCTCACCTTCTGCTCTCAGCATCTGCAAAAACATTTCAATTGCAGTTTGTGACCACTAGTTGCACATTTAAATAATTAATTCCCAATTAAATGCCTCACTAATGCCTGTGTCCCCAAACTACATTACCATCATACAGATCATGCACTGTTTAACTTAGCACTACCCTCTGTTTCTCCCAGTTAACCCCCATTCAGATTAATTCAGCTCGATTTGTCTCACTGGGGAGAAAACTACCTATTCCTAGAATTGTCATGAGCAATCCCAGCTGCAGGGTGCTCACTACTGCATCCCTACATCATGCCAATGTGTATTGAAGGCCCTACAAAATGCACCATAAACTCTGCCCAAAGAGTTCTGCCTAATTAGATGAGATGGGAAATCCCAGGCAAGCAGTGCTTCAAGTAGCTAACTGGGCTCTGTACAAGGAAAGCAAGATAGATTCTGTGCAATTCTCCTTTAGTTTCACTTCTTTCACCGGATTACAGATTATCCAGAATTATATTCTTTGATAAAAATTTCTTTTAAAATTATTTCAGAAGTTATATTATAAATAGCAAGCTATGGACCAGAGTAGCAACTAGACTGAAGTTATGCCACCTTATGCTTGTCAACAATCTGTCCCGTTCATCTCCTGTAACTTGGCTAATCAATTTTACTCGCATCAAAATGTGCTGACAGATAATTGCAACAAATCTCTTTTATAAATATATATAATTAAAAATGAAATGTGCCACAGATCACAATTAATTTGGAAACATATGCGGGACAGTTCATCATGTAAATGAACATTTTACTGCCTTTCTCAAAAGAAAAGCACTTTATCTTGCAAGAATTTTTAAAGCAAATAAACAGAAGACCAGATTAAACAACTGTATGGTGGTTTAGAGGAGGAAATCAAAAAGACTTTTTGTGCTAATTCATTAAGATATGCCCCGCGATCCTATCTCAGTACACTAGGGCCTGAAGTGCAGTGGTAGCAAAATAGCTGAGTGCACTTTATGCTTTTTAATGAATCTATGATGCACATTTTTCCTTGCAGTCAGAGCAGGAGCACACTTTAGTGTGGATTTTTTTTTTTAATCCATTTTAGCCTTTAACAAGTCACTATATTTACCAGTGGGCAAAATGTATGTAATCTCTCTTGTATTTCACGTTTCTATTAAGGATTTGACATTGCAGGTGATCTGACATGAAAATGGCCCCAACTCTGTAAAATCACCTCAGTGGAGACCAGTCTTGCTCCTTGCCGTGCTGAACTCTAGGAAGCTGAAATATCCCGTTGTTCATCTGCTCCCAGAACTTCCACTGCTGCTGCATTCCCAGTGCTGCTTTGCACTGATCACTCAGGATCCATAGAGCCTATTGCATGGGGTCAAGTCTGGGTGTCTCCTATGTCAGAATAATCATGGCATTTGAATCAGAATAATCATGATGTTTAAAAAGAGTCATACAGTGCTTGATGCCTTAAGGAGACATCATTGGAAGAGCTAGCTCTACCCCAAAGGTCTGGCCAAACCAAAGGTCTGTCACATTAGCAGAGGGATCTTCCAGCAGCCCCCAGCTCAAGCCTGGAAGTTGTTTTAAAACAGGATTGTTTGGATAGATTAAAGACAAGAGTAGAACATAGTTCTTCATCTCGTCTGTCCCCCAGGACCTGATGAGGTGGGCCCTTTCCTCCACTTCTTTCCAACTCTGCAATGATTTATTTATAAATATAGATGTGTGTGTACGTATGCATGTATATAAATGTATAAAAATACACACAGAGCAATCTGTGAACACCTGCCCACAGTTTTCATACTAACCCTCAAAAGAAGCCACAGTGCTGCCAAGCTGCACACACGCAGTCCAAGTGTCCAAGTACGGTCCCATCTGGAGTTCTGCAAGGCACCTGCATGATCTGCTCCAGCTCCTCCAAGCAGTAAGCACTCCTGAAGCTACCACTCGATTGCCGAAAGAAAAGCTGGAAGAAGGCAAAGGGAAGGTCTGCTCCAGCTAGAAATCGCTTAAATATCTAACATTGCTGAGAAAACTGTCTGGCCATCTCCATTTGGTTAATGCTACTAAGGGCTTCAGCAATATATTTATAGCATCATAATGCAGATAGCTTCCTTAAAGTCTGGATATGTATCTATAGAATATAACATTCTGGATGCTTGTGAATAGCAGATTACCTTTTTATTTCCCTAGCTGCAATTCTTGAGGTGGAGCACTGTAACAGAAAACCACTTACAAGTGAATCTAGCGTCCTCAACAGCTTGCATTTGCTAATGATGCTGAACAGACCACAGTGCTTGCTGCCCGGGCTTCTTCTAAGAGGCAAAACAAACATCTAAATCATAACTTTCTAACACGTGCTTCCTCCAGGGGAGGATTTGTGTGAGGCTTGACAGATGCGAGAGCTCCGAAGAACGGCTGGTACGAATGAGCCAGCGAGCGCCGTCCTGGGAAACACAGCCACTCCCAGCTTTTTGGAATGAGCTCCAAACCCCGGCCGAAATAACACGCAGCTGTTCCTTCCGAGTGCTCTTCTGCAGAGAGAGGGTATCTCGTGAGGGTATTAATAGACCTCGTTTGCTCCGCGCACCACCTGGAAAATGAGAGCCCGCCATTTCATCTCATCTGATGTTATTTATAGTGTGTTACACAAAAGAGAGGGCCACTGCAGCGATGACAGTGCAAAATAAAGCAGTCAACAGCTAGCTAAATCTGCATGTTCTTTTTCCTCAAAAAAAACAAAGAAAAGGGCTTTTTCCTCAAAATACGAATGTGGGCACATTGCAGGAGGAGATCTTTGGGTCAGTTTGTCTTTGGAGAAATCTACAACAAAACTCTGTGAATAATTCTCCCTTTGCTTTCTGTATATTTCATTTACTAATCCCCATGCAAAGAAAATAGGACATGACTTACTGGCAATCCTTTTTAACAGGGACCTCCAAACTGCCTCTACATCCTGTTCTCAGGATGCTCCTCTAAAGTGAGAAATGGCAGTCTTATATAGACACTAATAAAGAGTGGAAATCCTTTGCTTATTGCCCACTGCCCCTCAGGGTGCTGGGATAAACACCCTTCCCACTGTAGGAGAGGGAATATCATGAGCAGCTTTTTGCACAAGTACTTATGAACTTCTAGACTTTACCATTTCCCTTAAGATAACTTTCCAAAAACAGCTCTACTGGAAGAACAGTGTCTAACCCTGCCTTGCTTCTCAGAGGCACTATCACCACAGAGCAAAATTTTACCTAGGACAAACATGTTGTATCATGTGGGAGGCACAGGACATGCATTTTCATGTGCCAAGCTTGAGGTATATCATGAAGCATCCCCAGCAGTTTCAGATGAGTGCCAGTGATGCACAAGACTGAATGAAGAGCACTCGCAATACAGGAACGGTGGCACCTGCAGCATACAGGTGAGTTGTCTGAACACATCATAAGATGGTTTCGAGTCACCTACAACTGAAAATAGTGAACTACTGAGGTAGACAACTGACCCCTCACCATGTGAAACTACACTGAACCCACACTGGTCACCATTAGGATTTTTAACTCAAGGCAGCGTGCCATGCATTGCATAGAGCAACTTTACCATACTACAGTCCTCAGATGTGAGAAGGCTGCAACTTAAGGTGCTGCTAGAGCCATGCAAAGGATCTGGCTAAGGCAGTTGTCATAGAAGTGTTCCAAAAAAGTAGAACCACTTCTCCTTAGTGCATTCCCTAACAGATCATTAGGTAGAACCCAGAAAAGAAAAAGGCAGGAAGCATGCCATTGTCTAAGATGCCTGCATAAAGTGGACTGCAAAAAGGTGAAGAGAGCACCTGCAGATGCATTTTCATTTTTCTAAAGATAGTTTTCAAGAACTCCCGTTAAATACATATGAGGGAACCTTTCCCTAAAGGAAGCAACAGCCTGGAAAGGCTTTGCATAGTTGCTACCTGCAGTGGAATCATACATGACCAAGGCACCTCTTCAAGAAAAGGAGTCCTAGTTGTTGCAAAAATGCAATGCTTGGAGAAGTCACTACTTTACAGCAACTTAAGGGGATGTCTTCCTGAACATAAAATTAAGCTCTTAAATTCATACATGAGTAGCTGTAAAATTACCGGATTTGTAGAGGAGCACGAATCAGCATATCCCCGGGGAAATCATCTCCAAGTAGCAAAGCACAGAAATCTCAAGTAAAGGCAACTCTCCTATTAACCATGTTCTAGGAAAAGGTGTTGTTGGCTAATGGTGCAGCCAGAGAGCAGAGCCCCGCAGAGCTGACTCAACTATAAACATATGAGTGAGAAGGCTGCACAGGCGACAGCACTCCCGGGAGGTCAGAGACTTCCCCAGTCAGCACGGACTGGATTAACAGGGGGTTTGCTTGAGAAATCAGCGTGTCCGAGTTACGGAGCTACTTCTACTTCCCCCAGTCTGCTAAAAAAACAAAACCTGCTCTGGGAATTGGAGTCTGGTGTCTGAGAGAGTGACACTGAGCCCCTCTGACTCTTTGGTATCCTAAAATACAACAAAATGAGAGGACTGCAGAAAGCAGCACCCCAAGGTCTGGTTCTCAGTGTTTCAGCAGCTCTTAAATGCAAGAAGCAAAAGTCTCTCTTTGCCCTCTAACCCTTCAGTTTGATGCAAATAAGCAGCAACATGATAATGTAAGAATGCTACCTAAAGACAATGCAGTATGATGGGTAGATATCATAGACATCAACTGTGTGATGAACTGGACAAGGAACACTAACACAAATCAAGAGAGGAACCAAAGAGCTGCAAGAGGCCAGAGAAGGGAAAAATTACTCAGAGATGGTTAATACTGGCAGCCTTGGTGCTCAGTAAGAGGGAAGATCTTGAAAGCATTAAGCAAAGATGTTGGCCTATATGACTTCTCAGGTCATGCGCGATGTTAAAGGAATCTAATAATTCTACATTATATTTGCCTCAGGTTAATGAAGGCAATCCTGCCTCCGGAATCCAGATCCCTGAAACAAGTCTCGGGGGACCTGAGTGTTTTGCTCTGTAGTTCTAACCTGGTAACTAGCGCTCAGATGTCCTCTGCTCGCAGATTAAAGGATCAGCAGAGCAAGGCAGCAGCTTTCAAGCTGCAGAAAGTTCAGAATTTGTGTTTGCACATGCTGAGCTTTTCGGGCTGCCCAAGCAGGAGATCATCTGAATGGGATTTTCAAAGGCACTCCGAACAGACATAACCCCTTTCCGTACCATAAAGAGAAAAGAAACCCCACACATTCCCCAGAATTATACCTTGATCCTCCAGTAAACCCCGTTAGAAAAGACCTCTTCACCTACATATGGTTCACTGAAAGGCTAGAGTTGAATGGGTAAAGTCTGAGGCCTGGGGAGTTTTGAGGAAGTTTTACCAGAATCTGCAAGGACAAGAGCTGCCAAAAAGGCATGTCACGATTTCACCAGCAATCTCTGCCACTAAGTACTACTTAAAGCAGTCTCCTCAATGCCCAAACCTGAAAACAGTCTTAAATTAATGAGTAACACTGGATTATCAAGCATCTGAAATCCACTTTTGAATGAAAGATTTATCCCAAGTTTGAGATGCATTTTCAGTGAGTCACCTCTGTTTTGTTGAAGCCATAATAACACACAGAATTACGTGGTAGGGCTTAATTTTCTATATGGCTCCCATGCTTTTCAATGTAAACCGCCAGAAGAGATTAAGCCTGTTCTACAGCTCATCAAAAGTCTCAGACCTGGCCACAGTGCTGGCTGCTTTATAGTTAAAGCAGAAAAACACCATGACTGACAGCAGAGAATAATCCATTAAGGGCCCTGCATCTCAGAGGCGCTTTCAGTGAGCAGCTGGCCTGTCTTCCTCGGTAATATTGTATGTGGCTTTCATACAGAGAGTCATTTGCTCACTATCCATAAAGCTATTTAGCAGCCCCACTCACCCAAATATATAGTGGCCAGTTTTCAAGATCTCAGTCTTCAATCTTTTCATCTCAGGTTTCTTCCTAGGCCAGTAACTTTTGCCTGACGGGTAAAACTTTTGCCTGTGATTTTTTTTTTTTTTTTTTTCCTGTTTGCAAACTTTTGCTTTTTCTTTTCAGTGTAAGGCCAGTTATGCGGTGGCAGCTCAAACCCATCAACTGGCATCTCTGGCAGTGCTCTCTGTCCCCTGGCACACAAGGCCAGAGCCTGTGCTAAGCAGCTTGAACACACACGTTTGCAAGGTGGGCCACGTGCACCCACACACCACACCTGGCAGCTTCTCACTGCCTTCAGAACATCTTTGAGAATTAGCAGAGTGGGTGCAGGCAAGTTGGTGGGATTACAGCATATAAAGAGAAGGTAGTGATAAAAAGAATAAAGTCCCCTTCCCTGTAGCTTTCCTATAAATCCTCATGTGGCAGCAGGTATAGGATTGAGGCTTGTGAGACAGTTTATACTGGGAATACAGCACTGATCATCAGCGTGGGGATGCCCATTAGGGGTGGCCTGCCACAGGGCAAGAGCTAACTGACAAAAACTACAACACAGAAAGCTCCACCTGAATCTCAGGAAAACTTCCTTGCCTTTACAGGTGACAGAGCACAGGAACAGGTTGCCCGGAGAGGCTGGGGAGTCTCCTTCTTTAGAGATATTCACCACTCATCTTGGCATGGTCTTGTGCGATGCACTCGAGATGACTGTTTGTGCAGGGGGGTAAGACTAGATGATCTCCAAAGACCCCTTCCAATTTTAACCATTCTGTGATGATCTGCTATGCAGCTATGAGAGTAGCTTACTTCTATGGGTTCCCTGGCACATTAACTTCTTCAAACAAAAGCATATCTTCAAGAAATATAAAAGCCCTCCAGCTTCGGACAGAATCAGAATTACTATAATTGAAGCAGAAACAATGATAAGGTTTTATTATTTTTATCACATTATTATCACCATCTTCTGTAAAATGTTAGTATAACCAGCTCCTCACGATCCAAAAATACAAACCTATGAAATCGGAAGGTATGAAAATTGTAAAGCTACTTCAAGACCTGCTGTGTGACAAGACCAAACTTGACTCCATTTGACTTGCAGTTTTTGCTGAACTTTCCTTCTCTTAGGTTCCAGCCCTAACACGATAGTTGTGCCTCTTTTTAAAGGGAGAGGAGGGCACAAAAACCTCAGAACAGATGAAAACCACCAACAGATATTGACTAAGTAGATATTTCTGGTGAAAATACTTTAAACCCTTCACAGCTCTGGTTCCTGATCTGTGCCTTTCCTGCATCAATAAACAAACACATCATTGAATTTAGGTGCTCTCTGCTTATCATGGGATCTGCAGCACAGCAATGAAATAGGAGCTGTAATTTGAGGAGAGAAGTAAGAAAGAGAGTATTTCTGTAAGCTAAAGCTATCCAAAGCCTTCCTCCAAAGCTATTAAAACACTGCAGATCTCCAAAGCAGCATTTTTGGCACAGATGTACAATAAATGTAAGCTGAGTACAGGCTATGTGAAAACACGACGTTAAAATTTAAACTCCAGTAAATGTTTTCACTCAACAAGAATTTAATTCAAGAGATACTACCTTAAGTTACAAGCTACTGCAAGCTTTGCAAACAGCTTAACAACGTAGTTCATGAGCATTTTTCTTTATAGAGCTGGATATATTTCTAAGTAGAAATACAAGAAAATTACAAACATTTTACTACTACAGAGAACCAGAACCTGCTATCAATATGTAATGATGAAAATAATACCTGAAGCAGGATTCACTGAGCCTCTGATAGCATGCAGTGATATTTTTAGCAACATAAGTTAAGAATAAGTCACAAAAGCCAGAAGAAGTTATAGACATCATCTACAGGACTGTAAGTAAATGCTTCCGACTCTATTGTCTTCTTTATATACCACATATTACGGAAGATTACTTTTTAATAAGGACTAAGGGGCTTGGATTTTCCACTTGCCAAGTAATATGGTTTAAGCAGCCCTTGGAAATAATCATCAGTGAAATGAAAACAGTTGAAAAACAGTTGAAAAAATATAACTTCCTCAAGCTGAAGGCTACTCTGGTAATCACAATATTTTATCTACACTCATCCTGTCATGTCTCATTTATACGAATGCAGACATGTGGGAATGTGTTTCTTACCGACTCAAAGTGTTTCTCCCCAACCTTCCAATCAAGGCTTTTGCCATGTCAAATAAGTGAATATTTTAATGTTATCGAGTTAAGTTTTATTAAATGTCAGGTTCCTCAGTATCTGTAAAATAGGGTTCCACACATATGCTTGCCAAATGGTTGTCTCCTAATGCTTCTATTTATGCAATACAATCCTATCAATCCTATTTTATATGGCATTTTACAGCACTAGCAAAAACACTTTCCAATAAAAACACTAATACTTACACTGGGCTTGTACAAATAAACAGTCAGTCTTATGTTTACTCAAATCTTTTTTTTAAAAAAAAATTTGAACTAGTGGTATGTATTTTACCTGGATTTTAATTGTTCTTCCACTGCATACAGAATAAGAACTGCAGAAATTACTGGGGCATCTTCTTGCATTTCTGCTCTGCAGATGGTGGTCATGGTCCTTTTGGCCTTAAAATCCTTGCATCTGAGATGAAAACAGAGGGAACATGGGAAGATGCACAAAGCAGGATTTCAGCTGCACTACTGCCAACATCCAGTTAAAAAACAAACAAACAATGGCATCACTGAGGCACGTTTCTCTCCTCTGCATTTGTGTTCTTGGATTTTATTAAAAAGGAAAATATTCCTCATAGAGGTTTGCTTCATTAGTCATGGATACCAAGAGGCCGGATTCATTGTGGGATACTGGTTTTTGGGCTGTGAGAAGCTCCCTGGACCATGAATAAAGATGATTTGGTAGCTATATCTGAACTCACAATTGGAATAGTGACCATCCCGCACCACAGCTCCATGCACACCAGGAATCACAGCATTCTCCTGCAGGGCCTAGAGACCCAGCCTGGGGTCATTCCGTTGGGAATCAGGGGTACATGATTATCCTGAGAAACACAACCAAGCATCAGTGCCATCTAACAGATGCCTCTGTGCCACATACAAGGATGTATTGGATGTACAGACTGGCCACACATCCTAAGGCTAACTGGTGTAACTGCCTCACGTTAGCATAGCTGAAACAGCAGCTGTAGAGTAGGTGCTCTGAGGACCTTCCAGGGTCTCCTGTGCTGCTGCTGGTGGAAGCAGGAGTCTTTGCAGCTTTCTGTTTCTTCTTCCTGAACCTTCTGAAGCCTTTATAATCAAACAGCCTGGTTTATTGGTAAAGAAACAGAATTAATGCTCCAAGCACCTGGTTTTAAATGCTTCCACCTACACTCCCCTTCTCAGCCAGCTTCTCCTTGATACTCTGCCTAGAGCAGCCACCACCTCAAGACCCCATAACCCCTATGGACTGTCCAGGTGGTTGCATTGGACAAGTGCTTCACATCTTTTTTAGAAGTGTCATGAAGTTCTACCAGTTTGCAAACCAATCTCAGAGATCTAAGGAATTGACCGGAAAAAAAGAATCGGAACTTCTGCTTTGGATAGCCACCTGTCATATCTTTGAGCATATAATCTTGATTACAGATAAAATAAAGATCAAAGTTCTTTGACTTGAAAGTCTGTCCTCAACTGTTGTGAAGAGTCAGAGGATGGGGGGAAGAAACCAAACGCTAAATTACTACAGAGAGAAACAAAACTGGCTAATGAGAAGTGGGAGAGGAGAACAAAAATCACTGAGAAAACTAGGAAGCTTCTGAAGTGGGGCCCTTGCTTTACTCCTCATGCTGGTGGAGAATCCGCAGCACTGCCAGATCACTGGTGGTTTTCTTTGCTTAGTCTTTAGAAGCTTTTTAAAAGCCACAACTTTCTACTCATTGGACCGGTGGGTTTGATAAAATG
The DNA here is from genome assembly GCA_032273925.1 of Rhynchotus rufescens. Taxonomy (NCBI): domain Eukaryota; kingdom Metazoa; phylum Chordata; class Aves; order Tinamiformes; family Tinamidae; genus Rhynchotus; species Rhynchotus rufescens. The sequence goes on from JAVCKT010035167.1 coordinate 18,073, forward strand.
CTGCACAAGTTCAGGATTTGATAAAATCCTGCACAGCCAGGACCAATGCAATGGATAAAGAAGACATGCCATGGGAGTCAGAGAGACACGGCTTTCATGCAAGCAAGAGAGCTAAAACGTTGGCTCTACTTCAGAGCAAAAAAAAGAAATTAAGAAGGTTCTCAAAGGCAGCAATGAACATTGTCACATACACCATTTAAAAACGAAAGGGGCAAAATAAAGCATCATTAGGCTATAGCATTAGGGATATCTGCTCACTGGCAAACACAGAAGTGCCTGGACGGGCAAGGCAGAAAAACCAAGAGATTTAGTTTGATATACCTGAAAGATCAAGAAGGGTGGCATATTCTGTGCTTTGTAGCAACCAGGCAGAAGCCTCCCAAACACTGTGGATAAGTGTCAGAACAAGAGGCTTCCCTATCCATTTGGTGTCTTCATTGTCACCACTGAGGTGACATTACTTTATTTTTAATTTAATTTAATTTAATTTAATTTAATTTAATTTAATTTAATTTAATCAAAGCAAATAATAAACTCCTTTCTGGATCTTTTTTTTCACTTTTTTTAACTAGGAATTTAACAAAAGCATGCACCTGACACCTCTTCAATTATCTTAAGTGGAGAATAGTAAGAAGAAATATTTTCAAAGCTTATTACATGTCAGCCTTATTACATATTCTCTTTACAATGCCTAAAAGTTTCCTATTAAAGATATACAATTTTCACCTTCAGTATCTAGTCTTTTTCCCACACACTCTCCCTCCCACCTCCCCCAATTGAAGGTGGAAAAACAGAATGTGCTTTGAAATGGAGAATGAACATTTCCTGAAGGAAAAACCAAAGAATTAAGATTAGAAATATTAACACTTACCTAAGTATATTCAAATATACCGTAACACCTATTAACACTATAAAGTTAACAATAATGCACTTTTTTTTCCAGCTTCCCCTTTTTTAGGAGGCATGGCAAGCAGGCAGAAAACCTCTCAACTTATTTTTGACAAAGGGACTACACATCTAAAAGATATTTCCAGGGATAATAATCAGTAAATACATACTTCTATTCATCTAGAAGAAAATTTTAGGATATTTGGTTATAAATATCCTAAAATCAGAATTACGTTAGGGCAGCATATCTTCAAGGCTCCTGGGCATCTATCCATTTCGAAAATTTTATTGATAGGCATGCTTGAAAGAAAGCATGATACACTGCACATCGAAGGAGATACTGTACCAAAATTAAGAGCATTCACAAGCTCTTAACAATCAGTGAGATTAATTAACCCAGAAATGAATGAGATGGCACAAAGCTAAAAGACAACCAAAATATTTTAGTGTGTATATCACTTGTTTGAGAGCAGTTGGCCAAACTTCAACCAGTTTTACACCAGATTTTCCTCATTTGCCTCTCCAGGTGACAATATTTGTGCCTTTCCATTAACCACATTTTCTATTTTTTATTCTTTTTTTTTTATAGTGGTTTGCATTTTTTTTTCTTGCAATGCAATATAAGCCCTCATCATGCAAGCACTTCAGCATAAAAATAATTTCACACATTTGTTATTCTGCCAAACCCTCCTACACTGTTTTGATCCACAGACAGGCAACACATTTCCAGATGCACTGAAAAAATTACAGTCAAACTCCCTTTGTCTCACACCTTTAATTGGGGTCAGGCTTTGATGGAGAGTGGAGAAGCAGCTAAGCTTCCATCTATTTATCTAAATGTAGCATTCAAATCTCCTGAAGCACTCAGCTTCAAAGAAAAAAAATATTATTTCTTCTGCTATGTAGCCCAAATATGCACCCTATTAAGCATGGACAACTCACGCAGAGGTATCACCTTTGCAATCTGACAATCAGGAAAACAAAGTGTTTGCAGCGATGCCAACTGTCTTCTGGAATCAGGAGATTACAGGAGATTCCAACTGGGGAATTAATAACGATCCATATTAATAAAAGAGGAAAAAATTCCAAAAGACTAAAAATGTGCAGAAGTGTCTAAGTGCACACGGGGAGGCCAGTACATAGAAGAGAAGGATTTGCTGGCAGCAGTTCTCTACTTTTCAGTGCCCCTTGTTCAATAACCTGAGGGAAGTTGTTTTGCCTCAAACAAAAACCATTCATTCTGCCCAGCAGAAATCACTGCCTGAAACTGCAGGGACTGTAAAGGAAGAGCTCGGGAAGCTTGAGGGAAGATCCAGGGGTCCTTCTGAACACAGAGAAATACGATGCCTTGAAATCTGCTCAGAGATTTGCAGGAAGAGAGGAAGGTATTCCTATAGAAAAAAATACATCAACAAATTTTGAAAAAAAAAAATAGAAGATGCACAGAGCTCATTTGGTACCTTTCAATTTGAACTTTATGATTGAGCTGTCATAGGTAACATAGACAAAAATCAGAAAAGTAGTGTTTACATTGCTCTTAAGAAAATCAGCTATTACATGGCAGCATAACTTTAAATGCCACATTGTGGAATGAAAAGCACAAGGAGCTTAACAGTACCAATATTTGGCAAAATACCTACCAAATAAGTTGCACTTGCTTGATCAAAGCAAGTTTTTGGAAATAAGACGGTCCTCAGGGTATAGAAGGATTTTGTGCTGTAGAAGAGACCTCAGGTCTTGTCCAGAATGTACAGCTGCAGTGAGACACAGCCCTCTGGATTTAATGTTAGGCAGTGGCTTAAGTTCACTGAGAAGTGCTGTCATTGCGCTAAACCCAGAACATCCCATCTTCAAAACTTCCTTCCAAAGAGAAACCCAGAAAATCACAAAGTGGTGAAGCTGTTTCATTTTGACTGAATGCTAAGTTTGGCTCGGGTTTCAGAGTTCAAATACAATGGTATAAAAATAGTCTTAAAGGAATTAAAGCAAGCAATTAGAAAAGTCAGGTTGTCTTTTATAACCAGTCGCTACAAGAATGTACCCTGAAAGGGATGTAGAGCCATCACAGCTCTTAATTTTTCTTGATTAGCTATTCTGCTCTGAGCTACATTGCACAAGAGCATCTGCAGATGCTCGTCATTGCACAAACAAACAACCAAAACCCATACTTAAGGAACCTGGGAGATATAAAGGGCATAGTCAAATCTTTGTGTAGACTTGGTTCTTCCCTTATTCATTTCCCAAGTTCCGGGAACAACTAACAACTTCAAGACAAGTGCTTTGTTTTAGGGTTTTGCCTTTTTTTTTTTTTTTTTTTTTGGCTAATTTTGTGGGTATTTGAAGTGATTATGTTAAAAAAATGGGTCCTTCCTCATTACTTCAACAGTTATTCTGCTTTTGTGTTACAACTCTTTGCTTGGGAAGATGAAAGTCTTCATTCCTTCCTCTTCCCTCTCACTCTTGGATTCATATCATACATTTTTCTAAGAGGAAGAAGGAAGAGCATGGAACCTCATCAGCTGCTGCTCCTTAACCTGCCCAAACTCAGTCCTCCAACACAGAGGTAACAAGCCTTCAGGAACGGCTGATGTTTGCACTATATCCTGGTTACCAAGTTCAGTACTGAAGCCCAAAGTTGCACCCAAGGACTTCTTACACTTTTAGCACCCAACTGGATTCTGTTGATATTTCTGCCTTAGAAAAAATGAGATTTTACTGGCTTTGCAAGCAAGATTCAGGCTCTCCCTACATTACAACAACAGGGCTACATTCATAAATTAATGTAAATTGTGGACATCAACAGTTGGGCACCAGGAGGGAAAAACAGTAGTTCAGAATATTTTACCACAAGTCTCTTATTTTCATATTGTTTTTCTAGGTTTCTCTTTTCTTATTAGCTTGTACTCATCACGTTTAGTGCCTAATCATGTTGCTTAAGCAACAAGTATGGGAGACATGTAAGGAAACAGTATGAAAATTAAATAAAAAAGCCTTTCTGTGTGAAAGAAAAACAACAGCTTTCCTTCCTCCAAACAATATATCAAGAAAGGGTTTCAGAATGGAAAAAAAAAAAAAATAAGAAAAACCCCATTGCTTCAATTACCTGCTAGTTAATGAGATCTGCTGCTGCCTTCCTGCTTCTACTTTAAAGCCTGACCTCTCCACAGTGGATACCTCACTCCCTGCCATGCCTTATGCTCAGGGCTCTTGAGACTCTGAGGCCTGCACTCAGCCAACAGACCTCCCCAGGAACAGCCTTTAGAGTAGTAAGGCTTTAAGTAGTATGGGCTTTCTTAGTCTTTTACATGTGTGCTAATATGTTGATACTTAAGGACTATTTCTTCTCTTTCATTATAACTTAATTTAGAGAAATCTCTTGCGTAGAAGGGCTCTGGATAACAAAATGTAGGTGACATCTATTATCTATTAAAATGAATAAATCTAAAAACAAAACAAAACAAAATTTAAAAACAAAAAGCCATGAAACACACATGCATTGTGAAACACACATGTGTGAAACACGCATTGAGCTCAAACAGCTGATGGAGTTTTCCTCCAGGTGTATGATTATCCTAGTCATGGCATCTTTTGGAAGACAACCAGCCTGCCTGGTTTGGCTTACACGATGAATATAATTCCATTCTGTGAGAGTTCGCCTTCTCCATAGACTGCATAGGGAACTTAATGGTGTTTCACTAACAAATTCAATTTTAAGCTGTGCTTAAGCCCAGTGGAAGCACGTCCAGCTGAAATGGCTTCTGTTCTGTGAAACTGGCCATGAGAAAAGGAGAAATAATCTACATAGAATAAGAAAAAAGATCAGAGACTGTAAAGGTTATAAAGAAGAAACAGAAAGGATACAGAAACATGGTATGAGAATGGAATATTATGGGATCCGCAGATGAAGAAAGAAGCGTCTTAATAGAGAATGTTTAAAAAAAGACCGTCAGTTATTGTTTTGTTGCTAATTTTCTAAATCTTCATAAACTGGTGGGCTTAGCGAACCAGTACTCAGCAATACATCTTTCATTCCTTGCTTTTGTCATAAGTTCCAACTTCTACTTGAAGCAAGCAGCAAGTAAGTAACTGGTACATTTGTCTTGGCACATCTTTCCTTTAGAATAAATTCTCCTATGTTATGAGAGTCATTTTGATTTTATATGCTTTAAAGATATTTTTCTATCAATACTACTCACAATTTAATTACAATAATTAGTATAGTTTTCCAATATTTTTTTTTGTGGATTTGATTATATGCCCAAAAATGCTGCAGCTGTGTTTACCTATATGCCTTTTGTCTCAAGCTTCATCTGAAATGAGAATATCATTTTATATATAGCTTTCCACTGGCTTTGTGAACTGCTTTTCATAATACTTCAGTTTACTTCATGTACATTCATACAAAGGAACGTACTCAGCTCTCTCAGATTTGAGTGGTTCTGGAACAGAAGTCGAAATAGGCAGAAATTTCCTGTGTAAACTGTGTGACTTTTCAAGAAATAGGAAAATATACTTTCTGTCTAAACAACACAGCAATATGTATTACTCAGAGAATGTTGCAGGGAATAAAAAAAAAAAGAGTGACAGAAAGATACATCTGTACCTATTATTGTTCAGCAGAGGAAGTAAAATTATAAAAAGTTATTAGAAATGGTGGCTTTTACATCATGTTTTAAAACACGCAATGACTAAATGCTTTTCCATCATCTTTTGTTCAGACATATTAATTCATCTTCCATGTAGCTGACCTATTTCTGAGAAAGGGGCAAGGTGGAATATAATTAAGCATTGTACAGCTGATGCGGACAAGAGATCTCTCGCTCATTACTGGAGCATCAGCTACCATATGTGGTCTGCAGAGAAGCCAAACATTTGTGGTCCAGCAGCTGCTAACATGAATTTCTGATGGATTAGGCTTAGGAGTACCCACATAGATTTCACTGGGTATTGGAAATGCCCTCAGAGTTTCCAGGGTGGCTACTGGGATTCCCTTCCTGCATGAATACAATCTAAAGGGCCTATCTGAATGCAATCATTTTATGTGTATTGCTCTGCTGCCAGCTCCTGTAGCTGAAAGATAAGAGCTGCTGTTGGGATGGTGAATTTTACAAACTATTCACCAAAGAACTCGAGAGTTGCTTGATATCAAAAGATAAGTCTGGAAAGCAAAGAGCAAAAGAAGAAAAAGAATATGAAAACTAGGAGGAAGGAAAAATGGACAATTTTTATAAGCGGTGAATATTAAAATCTAGATGTAGACCAGGACGCAGAGGAAGCTTCCAAAGTTGTTGTCACAATTTTTAATTGAAGACAACTCACTAGTACTGGAAATATACTACTATAATGATATTTCAGGATAAACTGAGGCATTGAGGTAAAGTTCTTAGCTTTCTCTGGAGCCTATGCAAGACAATCCACATTTTTTTTTACTGAAAATTAAGCATGGATAATAAGTATGATCCAAGGGGATGGATTATGTACCTATGTTATGTATTGTGTACCTTCAACAATACTCTCCAGGGAAATGGTCTCACAGTTATGTAATTTTATCAGTCACAAGTCCTCAGTAGTCACAAAAGCTAACATGTCTTTTTTTGTTGTTGTTTCTGTTCATGTTGCATATTTAAACCCATTTGCTACAATTATGAGGAAAGCTGCTGTTTTAAAACCTGAAAATTGAAATTTCTGCATAAGCAACATTCCTTCAGGAATTACTTTTTCAAGAAAAATGCCATATATTTTGGTACTCATAGTTAATTCATGAATTGCTTGCACAACACCCTCCTGATTTTTGAAGACATCTCAAATTGCTGCATATCTTTTGTGGACAGCCTCTTATTAACTTATAATTTCCTGTGACAACTGCTTCTTTTTTTTGTTTGGTTTTTTTTTAGTTACATAAGGCAGGTTTCTCTTTATAGCTCATACATTAATTACTGACTTTGAAGAGTTTTGTTTCTTAAGAAAAAATGAATTAAATGCTTCCTTTAGACATTTTAGATGAAGCTGATTTAGCAGTGAAAGTAATAAAGTTACTTCACCCAGTAATCCAGTCATAGTAGCCATAATATTATATGGTATTTCAATACTTTATTTTATGGCATATCTGATCATTAAATATAGCCCAAGTTAATTAATATCATGCTGTAAATCTCAGTGAGCATTTAATTTGCAGGATGTTTTTGGAATTTGGCTTTGATTCTGGAACACAAATATTTATTTTACTACACAGAACTTCAGGTAGCAGTAAAAATGGGAAGGAAATCACTCTGATATCTTATGTCTGCATACTGTAGCCACTGAATGAGGTCAGGTTAATTCACACCACTGCACTCTTCTGATGTATTATAAGCTGGGCCAGAAGCATTGCTGTTACAGGAAGCAAACCCTTCTGTTTAAGTTGTGGATTTTCTTCCTTTGGGAAATAGTTACTTGATTTCTCTGGAAATGATGTGAACTTTTGGCTTGGATTGCAGAAGCCTGTGTTTAAGCATCCGCTGAGAACTAACACAAGGGCTGTAAGATGCTAAAGACATGGTTGCAATGATAAAAATCACCAAAAGTTTGAGCTCTGGCCTATGCCTTTAAAGGTTGAAATTGTAGGATGTTCTTTTTTTCTTTTTTTTTTTTTTTTTTTTTTTCCCACATAGGTCTCCATTAAAGAGTACAGGATCATGGATAATGTTCAATGTTCGAACAAGCTTAGCTATTGAGAGATGAATGTTCATGTTTTGGCTTCCCGTTATGAGACATTTCAGATGCCTCAGTGATCCTAAAAACTGATAATTTCCCTCAAAGTGTGGCCTCTATACCATTCTTTCTTTCACTTAGTCAGAAAAAAGAGCAATAGAGATTATAATCACGGGGATGGGTGTAAGAAGAGTGAATCTCCTTGCTGGAGATGCGCGGCAGAAAGGAGATGCTGAGCATGTCGAAAGGTGACCCAGGAGCAGCAAGCAGGTGACAGTGAGGGACAGGAGAAGCTTACAGGGAAGCAGGAGAGTCTGGGTAAAGGCAAATGGAAGAGAAAGGAGGAGGATGTGGGAAGCTGTTCTCAATGAGAGGAGGACAGATGAGGGGAAAATGTTGTGGTGGCAGGGAAAGGGATGGCGACTGAGGGGCAGGGCAGCAGGCAGACTCTCTTCATCCCTCTGTGCCTGGCCTGGGCAGCTTGGCAGGCTGCAGCAGCGCTGGGCCAGCGTGCGGAGCGCGGGTGGGAAGGCAGCCCGCCATCCGTGCCAGCTGGCAGCATCCCCAGCCAGCCATGGGGCGCCGGGCCTGGTAAGCAGCACTGCCCAGGTGCCGTCCGCCATTGCCGGCCTGCAGGAGCACATGCCGCCATGCCGCTGCCAAAGCCCTCGATGCCGAGGTGGGGATTGCTGTGCCAGCAGGGTGCTGAGAGAGGAGCAAAAGCGCCTTCACTTCTCACTGTGACGGGCTCCGGATGGGTGAAAGGGATCAGCAGTGCCCAAATAGTCCCTCACTGCTTTGAACAGGCTCAGTCCTCACCCAGAGACAAAAAATTCCTCTGGAGTTTTCCATCAAGCTTGTGCTCAGCTGATATCCCCAGCGTCTGAATTTCCTGAATATAACTGCCTCAGGCTTTTCCTCCGTATTGGGATCTGAGCCAAGATCTTTTTGTTGTTGTTGTCTTGGCTGCTTTATTTGAGACACCTCAGTAAAAGTGCAACCATCTAAACGCTATGCTGTAAAGAAAGGCTGCTAATTTTAAACATCTGAAATTGAAAAAGTTGACCTTGCAGCTTCCTTTTGAAAGGAAGATGTTCCTGTCTGTGTATTTAAATACTACCTCCGTTCACTGCTTGTGAGAGAGAGAGTTGCACCAGTCCAGCAAAAGGGTGGTTCAGAAAGCCTGACCTAGGGTAGCTCTATCATATAAAGCATTTGGGCAAAATTGCCGATATCACATATTCACAAGTTTGAAATGATTTTGTGTTAAATGCACTAGGTGCTCAGGTAGTCTTCTTTTCTACCTCTCTGTTTTGTGCACTCTCTCTGGGCTTGAGGAGGTTAGGTGGCTTCTTGCCTTCATCTGGAACAAAGCTATGGAAAGCTAGATTGCGTTGGTTCAGACTCAGTGTTTTCAGTAGTTTGCCTGGGCAGGGCTGAGTGGTTCCTACTTCAAAGACGCAGTTGTTACAGCAGAAGAATAAAAAACCCAGTTGGATCAGAAGAGCTAAAATGACTGAAAAGCCCTGGAAGCTTTATAGTTACCAACAAAGTGAGCAAAGAAATTCTGGAAACACATAGCAGAAAAACTGTTAAGTGAAAAGCTGCCATTTTATGTGCTATCTGTTGCAATTTAAAACAATTGTGCATCTTGAATCAGAATTTCTCATGTCTTGGACTAAGAAGTTTCTGTCAACTCTCAACATTTCTTGTGAACAAAGAGACAATCCTGTCAGCCATAAGGCGCTCCTGTACACCGTTGTTCACCTCATTTGTCTATACTTTTACTGAGCACAACCTTATATGGCCAATTATTGTTCTTCAATAGACTTCTGCTGATCATTACCAAAGCCTCACGGCCTGGCAGTAGTATAGAAAGTCTATGGAAGCCACAGGGTCAGCAATGAATCTAGTAATAAAACATTTTTTACCCCATTTTCATGCTCATCATCTTCCTGTTTATTGGAGGAAGAAGAGAGGAAGTAAAAAATCCTGTGGAGTTTCTGGAACAAGCATCTATAGCTAGGTGATTTTTCTGACAACCTGCCAGAGGTGAGAGCCTTTCTTCTCATCTCTTGATGTGCTCAGCAGTCTGTTTCAGTTCACAACATCAGCAGGTCATTACCACACTTTTGCATTCTTCTATTGAAGCATTACTCATCTCTCCTTTCTAAGAACTTATTCATAAGTAGTCAGAGTACTGAATACAGACAATGCAAACATGTCTGTAAACATGAAAGATTTTCTTTTTTCTTTTTTTTTTTTTTTTTACATATGATAATGTCAGGATGACCACCCCTGAAAAACAGAGGACAAAATTGTGGATGGTTTGCAATCTGTGTCCCAGAAAAATCCTATCCACAGGCAGCATATGCATATTAGTTACTTTCTCTTTTTCAGGGAAGTGAGAGAATTTTGTTCAGCATAGATCATTTTTGCCAAGCCTTCCACAAAGGCACTTCAGTCAGACATGGAGGTCTCTGGCATTCTGGAGAGCAGGATCTTCTGCCAATTTGTGGAAGTAAGGAAACTCCCTTTCTTCAAGCACTCTTTAATGTTCCTGTCACCAATCTCTAGTAATCAAGATGTGGTCTTGTAGTCTGACTGTTTGATTTTATCTTTAGAGAAGTGGTGCTGAAAACCAAAAAAGAATCCAGTACTAAGAAGCAAAACTATGTATTATAAGTTGTCAGAAGAAGGTTGTTCCAAGCTCTTCACCTTCTTAGGACAGCTAAGGATATTATGCAGAAATATTACTGGCTTTTTTTCCAGACTATGAGTACAGCATTTCTTTGAACCTATAGATAGTCTGAGGCTGGAAGTCTTAGAGAGTGTTCTCCCTGTTGCCCAGAGAGCAGCAGGCAATTCTGTTGACCTGTTTTCTGGGAGTCCATAGTCACCATCCTTCCTGAATGAGGAGGAGGAGGAGCCAGGGAAATCATGGCATGGTCTTGAGTTGCTGTTGCATATTGGGAATGCTCACAAAGGTCTTCAGCACATGGATAGGTTAGAAGAATCTTGGCTTTTCTGGATCTGGAAGAGCAGGTGTAGGCCAGAGGATCACCTGGAGAGGACAAAATCGGAACTCAGGCCAGATTATTATCAAGGTTAGACATGTCTGCAGAGTTCACCTTATTTGATATTTTAGTCAATATTTAAGCTACCCAGACTTGTTTCCAGTCAATGGAGAAAGGTGAACATATTTTTAAGGTGCAGTCAACCTTGGCTATTTTAGACATTTTCTTTAGAGGAAAAAAAAAGTCAGAAACTCCCTTTCTTTGTTACATATACAGGGAATGTAGAAGCTAGCTTCAATATAGATGTCCAAATTGGTCAAATGAATACCGACTCATAGATAAAAGTAATCACGAGTCACTGTATGAGTTGTTTTAACTGTATGTTATATATATGGCATGGTTGATTCGTTGTCCTCCTATACATTTCTTCACCTTGAAGATGCATTTCTTCCCACCATGAAAATACCTGGCCCACAGTTATCAGCATTTTTTTTTTCTGTGTTATTTTCTTATTGTCTTTCCCCAATGCACATGTGCTTCCAATCTTGATCACTTTTTTTTTTCCTTAAGAATCTATATTAAGGGATAAAAGGACATTTAATTTTGATCTAGCATTCCATCTCCTCTAGTGCCTTTCTGGATGGCAGAGCTCAGAGGGTGGTGATAAATGGGGCTGAGTCCAGTTGGAGGCCTGTGGCCAGTGGTGTCCCCCA
>JAVCKT010035169.1:0-14671 GCA_032273925.1 Rhynchotus rufescens
GCCTTTGATATTTTGCTTCTATAGATGAAGCATTTTTAAAGCATGAAAAAGCAGCCATGCAAATATATGCAGGTTGCATTGACTCCAACCCTGGGAAAAATGAAAAAGTGAAAAAGACATAAAACCCAATCAGTTCAGAACTAGACATACTGGTATTACTAATGACAGCCAAAATGGCTTTAGGAGAAGTAAATCTCAAATAGCACTTTTTTTCTGAGTACAGGTTTGGTTGATCAAAGTAAGTGGGTTGGCATAAAAGGCAGAAGCAAGGCATTTGACTAAGACTTCCATGATATTCTCAGAAAAAAAAAAAAAGAAAACAAATAGGAAAAAATATTGTATAGGGTCTGAAATTGATTACATTTATGTAAATTACAAGTATCCAAAGGTGAGATGCTATTAACTCAAGAGAACATTTCTACTCTGATCCTATGTGGCTCTTGACAAACTGTAAAATAAGCATCTTTATCAAAGGCTGGAATATTGTCTTGCAGCATATTCTGACATACTCACTTGAAAAGAAAGGAAGAAAGGTTGACAAGCTGAAAGTTATCAGAAGAGTTGAGAAAATTTCCTATCTTTAATAATGAACAGTGATAACTGTACTTCATAATTATTTCATATAGCTGAATACTGAAATGATCTGATCATCACCTACATATCCTTATATGTAGAAGATACTTAATTTTTTTTTTTTTAGATGAGAAAGTTACAAGACGCTATGGTTTGCACACTCTTCAGCACCACAGCCTATGTTGCAGAGGCAAGCCTAACAAAATCTCAGAATTCTTGCAAAATACTTTACATAAACTTTCAATACTTCCAAAATTACCATTTTTTAAATGTATGATTTAAATGCCTCAGCTTGTTTTCTTTTCATCCCTTAATAAGGAGTTATTAGAATTATTACTAGGGTATTAGACAAAATATCAGAATGCAAATTCCTTCAAAAAGTGTTAGGCATCAAGAATTAGATGGATTTTTTTAATAAAATTCATACAAAATATCCTCGCAGTCTCCTGTTCTAACATGTGCATAATTGTACATGTTGGAATCCAAATTCACCAATTCACTTTTTTTTTCTTTTAAACATTACTATGGCATTATAGCTTAAAGATATTTCACAGAATCACAAGCATTTTGTTTTTTAAAAAAATCAGACGGTTCTGCCTTGCATTTGGATCTCTTCTTCCTTTGTTTCCTTGCAATGCCATTTGAGAAAACAAGGCAGGTTGCCATCCCATAACCCATTAGACCGCAGACCGTTCCCGTTCCAGGGCAGCACCTCCGGGCATGGTCTGGCAAACCAGTTTGCTCTATTCTGATTCTCCCCAGACAGGGAGACAAGTGATTCATACCTCCTGGCAGACAAGCTACTGACATTTCCATCTCTGTTTACTGGATTAACTGACAGACTGCTGACACGATCCTCTTATTTCTCCCCATTCTCATTCCATTAGAGCCTGGAACATGAGCAGGTGAACAATCACCTCCCGCCACAGTCCGCCAGCACAAAACACTTCAGCTTTGCTGCTCTATTGTCTCAAAATAATTTGAATTAAGTTAGTACAGAAGATCTTTAGAGGTCTGAATGCCAATTGCACCCTCCTCAACTTCAATTATTTTCTTAGAACAGTGTCTTTTTCTGCAAATGTATCTTCTACATCAAACACTACTTTACATTATCTTTGATACATCAAAAGTCTTAGAGTAACTGATACTAAAATACGTTTTCAAAAGTTTACATCACAAAGTATTTTTTTAAAAAAGTTATGATCTGTCAGGGTGACATATTCAAAAAGAAAATATTCTATTATAACTCCATGATGCATCTTTGTGTTCATGCTTTTACGAAGCTGAAACCTGGACAATTGCTGCTTATGTGAAATTACAAATAAGAAACTACCTACACTCCTACAGTGAAGGACTCTGGAAAATAAAATAATTTTTAAAAAAACTTACTCTGTGTCATGAACTGCATCATTTCTGCATTATCCTTAAATTCTTCCTTTTCCAGTATTATTGTTATTCAACACTTAATGGCAAGAGCAGCTGAATAGTACTCGTCACAGGACACCCCGAAACTCCTTTGTTCATGATCCAGCATCTAACGGGGCATTAAAAGAAAAAAAAATTCTAGTTGAGTTGTTAAAAAAAAAAAAAAAGAACATTATATTGCAAAAGAAAAGCAAATGCTGAAATTGTCAACTAGTCAGAAGAGTTTATAACTTACTATGAGAAATGCTTGCCTCCTCTACACACTTCCACCACTGTAAAGTCTCAACTTCATCCATCTCCCACAAAGAAATCATGCAGGAACTCCTCATCCTTCCCCTCTCTCAGATTCTGTATCTAGTTGCATATTTTGATTCTTACTATGATCAAGGAGTTGTATTTGTATTTTGTGAACTTGTGGACAGTTTCTCTTCTGTGCAGATGAAGAACTCATCTGGTCTACATTTCAACATAAATGCACGGACATGGGATTCTAAACTATTGCTGAAGGGGAAGCAAGGTGAATGAAGTCTTACTATGCATATGTAACTATATATTTAAAAAACTGAATTTCATTCAAATTCATATCAATCAAAATGGAATCCAGATCAAAGTTGTGAACCATAAATTTATTGTTTAGCAGTGTGCTACGCTCATAGTTTCTGAAAGTCTTGCTACAAATTGCTGGCAATACTTAGAGGGCAGAAATGGCAAGACTAGTGATCCCACTGGACATAAGAGTAGGATGCAAGAGGTGCAGGAAGTCTGATACATTCAGGACCTTCCGTTTGCACAGATGGACATTCCACTGCTATTTTTACTACTATAAACTATTGTCTTCTGATATTTGCAGGAACTGATTTGGGTTTGAGACCTTGCATGCCATGGTTTCTACTTAAAAACATCTCAACCTCTGAAAATTAAAAAAACCCACAACTCCATATTTAATTTCATTTTTGACAGAAAACCAAAAGGGATTTTACTGACACACAAAGCTTTTCAGATTGTCTTAAGAAAAGCTAACAAAATTGAACTTGACAGAAAGCATTACATCTTTTGATACTTTATAAAATGGAGACCTGCAAGTAAATTCAATTTGTGGTCAAAAGAAATAGTGTTTTCTTCAAATGCACAGTAGGATAGTTCAAAGTGCTTGCAAAATGTGCTCAGTGATGCAAATGCTTAAAACATTATCTACTGCCAGTAGCTGCACCACTGGCAGCAGACTATAAGTGCAGAAAATTTCTGTCCACTATTGCAGAAAACTGACGCTACATATATGCTTTCCAGTAGGCTGAAAAGCCTATCGAAAATAATAAAAGTATTTATAATAAAAATTATTTTAAAAATTGGGTTTTAGATAAAGTTTTAGTATCTCATAATAATTATTTTGCTGCATTTTGTACTGACAAAAAATGCATTTAACAAAGTTGTTTTCTATAGGTTTTATTACAGTAAAAACAGACTCATAAAATCTAAAAGAAAGATGACCTGAGATCTAGAGTGTGGAATGCAAAGCAACCACGTTGTAATGTCCATGTAGCCATTGACTAGTGCAAGCCCTGAGCGACCTCCCCTCTGACCTTGGAGCTGTCTCTCCGCCAGGGTACTGCCTTGTGCCCTGCTCTCCTGGTCCGCCTGGCCACCGTGTCCTGCCCGAGGCGGCACCGTGACCGGGCACTCACAAGCCAGGCCTGGGCTCTGCTGCCAGTGCTGGGCCCCCTGTCCCCATCTCCCGGGGAGCAGCTGGCCCTGCTGCTTCCTGACACTTTCCCTCAAATTCATTACTTGTTATCTTCCCTGCTTTGACAAATTCTATAAATACCAATACGCACACCCAGAAATTATTTAATTCATAATATGTTTTTTTTATTTGACCATCTGCAGCAAAAAGAATTTTCTGCAGTAAAATGAGTATCACAAAGCCTCAGAGTACCTGGATGTAAAATAGTGACTATCTAGAGACGAGTTTAAGTAACTGTGTCCCCAATCTGCAGTACTAATTTCTTAATTTAAAAGATGTTTTCAGACTGTTATCTCTGTACTATTAACAATACTATACATATTTTATCATCATTTCTCTTTTGACAGAAGTAGGTCTCCATAAACATGTGCAGATCTGGAAACGGACTGAAAGTGTTTGGAAACAAACCTCTCAAATTGTTACAGCAGTAGATAAAAGATAAAATGTTATTACTTTTCCTGCTGTTCTCCTTGTATTATTTAATAAGGATAATCAGTATTCTCTTTTTGATATTAATATCACAATAGTATGTCCAAATTGTGAAACCTTTTTTTAGGAGAGCTAAGCTGCTGTTAAATTTTCCTGAGCCATGTTGTCTCTTAGAAGTCCCCGCAAAGGGTGTAGAAAGCCTGCTTGAACTTGGACTGTAAAGGATCCTTGCCCTGAGATCAACAAATATTGCTATTCATAATCCCATATTTTAGTCATTTTGAATATAATCACCAATACATTTCGTAAAACCTTTATCCAGATAAATTATTCAAGCTATTGGCATGCAGGTCACATCCTCAGTATCAGCTGTCTAGCGGTAAGTTCAGGTGCTCCAACACAATCAAGGACTCTTTCACTGGAGTTTTACCTCCATTGAGGGCCTTTATACAAAAGAAAACGAGTAACAAGCCAAGAAACATCTTTGTCAAAGAACTTGAGAATCCAGCACGCCTTAAGGGCTGTGCGGGTGCAGAACACACTCAGGAGCCACATCACAGGGGGCTCGTTCCCCCTACTGAGCAGTGCGTGTGGGATGAACAACCATTCAAAAGGTCTCTTCTTTGCACTCAAGTCTCTAGAGGCATCAATAATTTCACACAATTGAGTCAATGTGTGCAACAGGTGAGGACAGAAGCATTGTACAAGCCACCCCATCACAGCCAAGGCTGGCTGAGAACTAGATCCACAAGTATTAATAGTTTGGTGGGGGGTTTGTTTTGTCCCTTTTTTGTGTTTATACATGTTAGTTCTTTGATCAGTTCTGTAATGTGCGTTTTTCACATATATCTAGTTGAGAGTTCTTCTCTGCCCACTCAGAGTATTTATAGCTATGTATGTACTAGATGTGTTGCAGTACTTCAGCAAGTGCTTTAACACTTTAAAATGCTGCCTGTAAAAAAGCTGCATTTTAAACAGAATAAAATTCTCAGAAACAGCTACTCAAAACAAAGCCCACAAGATTTTTTTTTTTTTTAAAGCATGTCACATTAGACCTTTGCTCTGCAGATTTTGCTCATCTTTGGTAAAAAAAAAAAACTCATTTACATTAAGAAGTAGAACTGCAAGGCAGTTATTAAGCACCCAAGTAGATGCAAAACATTTACAAAACTAGTGGTTGAAGTATCTCAATATGGGGGGAAAGAAAATGAAATCACTTTAAAAAAAGTACACAAATACCTACATATAATACAAATTTACTAGAACCTGGTAAAGATAACAGTAAACATAACCTCTTTTATGTATAGTACCTATGGAGACAATTTTACGGTGATTTCCCAGTATTTTTAAAGAACTGTTGATGCTCTTCAGCCTAAAATAGGCCTTACTCTATCAGTAATGGTTTGATTTTTGGCTGTGACATCTCCTTTCATCCTGCCCTTACACTGCTCTCTTGTGAGCTACCGTGGTAATGGAAAAAGCTCAAGAGAACTTGTGCAGGAAAATGCAGCATCATGAGAGACGTGAACAACGGGAAAGGAATAACATGACAAGCTGTAAGCCGGGAAAGAGCTCACAGGCCCTGCCTGCTCCTGCTGGAGGGCTGAAGAGAGAGCTGCACTTACACAGGATTGCAACCCCTTTTGCAGCAGGGAGGCTGTAGATCAGGAGTATTAAAAACTTATTTTGGAAATAAAACCAGCAGCAGGCAGAGCAGGCAGAGCAGTCTTAATTACATTAACGCACAGAGTGAATTATTAACAGAATAATCATGAACAAGATGTAAAGTACCTTGATGTTTTTTAAGTGGAAGCAACCTACTCTTTCAACAGACTTTATGCAACTCCATCTTCTGGCTGAAGAAGGGTTCAGGACATTCCCCTGTGGGTAACTATGCGAGATGCTTTAAGCAGATCTATGCCCATCCTGCATAAAACAACCATGACTGCTTCAGTGCACTTCGGAACCAAATCTTGTGAACTGTGCTGCCAACAGGATTACCTACACCTGGACTACACAGACACTTCTAATTCTATAGTTGTTATGGTTCCATTTTTATGTGATTTGAAAAGCATATTTAAGGGTATTGTTATAATGCACCTCTACTGCTCTCTTAGGAAATAAGATTGGAAAAAGGTCAGTCTGTTTTCAGCCATACAAACTACATGATTATGTAAAGCAATTAAGAAAAATATTAAGGATTAGAGGAGAGAAATTGATGAAGTCATTTCAGATAGTTACAACGATAATAGCAAACACTCTAAGTTTAGCCAGCAATGAAAACCTTAGCCACAGCCCTCTCTTTGCAGTGTCAGGAATGGTTGCTGTGGAAATAAAGCATTAATCCAAAACTGAAAACAGGGAGTGTCTAGAAACTCCTCCCTGCAGCACCTCTAGTGTTAAATTTCCAGTGTTAAAATTTATTTTTAGGACTATATTTCTCACCTATAACTCATATTCTCTCAATCTTCTTTTCTCTCGCCCACCCAGCTGCACCTCCACCCACCCACCTTCTAGGCTGCACTGCTTGTGCAAGGTAATGTTCATCACTGCAGAGAGTAAATGAATCTGCCTTCTGTTACCCAACAACATTTCGTTTTTTTCCACTCCGTATCGTATCATTAATATTTAGTCACAGAGCTATTATTCATTCTCCAGACTCCTAAAATGAGATATCACTGATAGGTTTATATCCTTAGCAACCGCACATAATATGGAGAACTGCATTTTGCTCAGCTTTTTCATCCCATTTTCCTGTTTCTGCTTGCAAGTAGATTCTTCTTCTTGTTAAAGAACACGCATCAACAGTAAGCTTCAAGATATTTCACACAAGTTAATATTTAAAACATGCATTCACACTCCCAGCAATTTCACTGGTTTGAGTTACTGCAGTCTCTCAGCCAGGAAGAAGATCTCTGCTGGTTAACAGGAGGCCAGTTACCTATGACTTTAGTATCCCTCCCAAAAACACCCATACAAATATATATATAACTATATTTATTTATATACAGTTTTACCCTAAATGCCATCAGGCATTTACATGTGGAAATTTGGCAAGTGAAATAGCTCCATAAAGTATTACTTAATGCATTTTATACCTGTAAACATAAATGCTGCTTTACATTTTAAAAGCTCATAATTACTGTATTTTATTCAAATCTCTCCCACTGTGTGCAGTAGGAAATACCACAAATAAAAGGAGCAAGACTGTCAAAATATTTAAAACGAAATAAATAATTTTAGCAGTCACTATCAAATTTCACAGCTACTGAGGGGAAAAAAATAAGGGCAGGATACACAAGTATTTGAAGAAATATGCACCTTACCTCAGAAGCCTGTTAGCCTTTGCTCGCACCTTCGCGGAACGAAGGCAGGGCTGTCACCCCCGCGCAACCTTTGGCTACACTAAGTGTGATCCAGGTGCTGCGACCGCAGCTGCTCTTTCACTAGGGCACCTTCCAGACCCTCCATTTGTTTAACTCCTTTCCTAAGAAGGGTGAGCAGCTTCCAAAGTGAGGGAAGTCAAAAGGTGGAGAATTCTAAAGTTGGTAAAACCTTAGATGTTTCTAAGCTAATTCTCCATTTCTGCCTGCCGTTAAAAATCCTCCACCTCTATTCTGGATAGTCTTTTTGGCGGTTATTAGTGCTGAACTTCTTATAATTTTGAAACTCCTACATTCCTTATAGACTGAATGTACTTCAAATGCACTTTAAGCAAAGAAAAAACAAAACAAAAAAATCCTCAGACTAGTAACTAGCCAGACTACTAGTAACAGCATAGACAGACCCATTGATACGACCCATTTTCATTTTCCTTTTATATGACCGTGTTTTGTGTAAAAAGAATTTTAAAAATTCATTTGTATATTCTTACAAAATACTGCTATTTCACCCTTCTGGTGCTCTTTTTGCCATTCTTTCCATTTCCTTTCTCCTTCTCCCTCACTGAAATTACTACCTTGAGTGTTAAAAAAACAAACCAAAACAAAAAACCTCTCTTGCTAGCCATCACTAAAACAGAAAAAAAATAGCAAATATTTTACTGCTATAATTGTATGCAGTTATCTTTTCCTTTAGTTAGTTATTAACTAACTAAATGCCAATGGAGATGGTCTGAGTCTGTCCCAGTGACGCTGTATTTATCACCAAGCTGGGCATTACTCCAAGTCCAAAGATAGGAATGAAAATTATAGGCTCTTCCTACAGAGCTCTCCTTTTTAGCAGCTCCACATTAACAAATTCTAACTTCTTTCTACAAAAGTCAGTCTCCAAATGGATCAAGACTGAAATAAATTCAGCTCACTACTAAAAGGGAATTTATCATTTAATTTCTTACTGCAAATAGGCTTTTTCCAAAATTCAAATAAAGCTAAGAGTTTGCTGTTGTTTGCTAGCAGTAATTACTATAGTATTGATCACATGCATGTCTGAGGGAAAAAAAAAAAATTGACAAAACTTTCCTCACAGCAGTCCTCTAAGATGGAAATTGTCTTTAACCTCATTTTACCAGCAAGGAACTAACGTATGGAAAAAGTGTACTGCATGTTCAACATCATAGAGAGGTTTATGCAGCAATCGAATATCTTTCTAAAAATATAATCCATCTTACTCCTAATTCTCCTGGGACTTTTGGAAAATAACATCAAGTATTTTCTTGCTGTTCAATGATGGTAATTGAAATGAAAGCTACTTCTTGATTGGATTTAGTTCATCATACAATCCTAATAGCTATGTGCTCCAGGCACAGGTCAAGATTCATTGCTCCAAATGTCCACAAATTAACAAGTTTGCAATATTATAAGTAAATATGAACCAAAAAAAAAAAAAAAAGATAATCGTATCTAAGGAGCAGAAGCAAGAGAAGTGACTCCTATCCTGAAATAATTGACGGTAAGTCTCTTCTGAAGGAGGAGGCAGAACTGAGGTGCGACTGATACCATCCCTCATTTACACTTGGAAACAGAGAAGAGATTTGTAAAGCACATCCTACTCCTAGAGGAAAAGTTCTGTATTTGAGTATACGGAGCCATGCACATACTGCTGTGGTATGTTTAGCTAAATATTAGCTCTAAATGACTACCAAATCCCCTGCATCATACAGAATAGATGCTCTTGAAAAGATCTAATGTTTCACTGAATTTTAAATTGACAACACAACACTGGAAATGTCCTAGAGATTTTTCCTTCTCATCTCGAGACTTTTCCTCTCTCTTCATTTCCCTCTGTTTAAAATAATTAAAAAAAAAAAAAAAAAAAAGGAAATTAAATCTGCATGCAGATTCCCAATTCATTTAGGGTTAAAATGACATATGATCACAAATTGAATAGTGATTGGGCAACATTTAATAATCTAGCCAGTATAAAATGTTAGGAGTAGCGAATCAGAAAATACTCCTGAAAGAAAAAAATTGGAGAGGCCAAAAACAATCAAAAGAAAAACTAAATTGCAAGTAAATCACTAGCAAAATAGCACTTAAGAAAGCCAATTGCCTCCTACTTATCTTTATCTTACCATTTTAAAATCATCACTTCCCACAGACCATTTCTGTTTTTCCTCCTCTTTCCCTTTGCTAGCCCTTTTGTACCAGGAAAATAAATAAATAAAATCTCCACTCCTCCATCTCAAAAGACATCACTCATGCAGCTTCTTCCACTAACTGTAATCCTGCATTACCCTAGAACTTACTGCAGGACTTTACAAATACAATTCCGTAAGAAATAAAGGTAACACACAGGAACCTTAATAAAATAATTCATTATATATTCCCAGAGTAGGTAATTGATGAACTCTTGTGCTTATTCATACAGCAGCGTGACAATTTAGGAGTGTCATCATTGACTTCACTGACTGCAAGATTTCATAATCAATGCTCTACCTATAAGACAGATTTAAAAACAACAGTAACCAAACAAAAACTTATCAGGAGCATATAGCAAAAAAGTCTATGTATTAAAAAAAAAAAAAGTCACTGCAAACTTTTGCACTAGGGCCTGTACAAGCAGCAACTGAAGTGAGAATCCTACCACTGATTTCAGTGCTTATCAGATAAATTAAGTTACTCCTCTTGATAACATGCAGGGGTTTTGTAGTGCTCTACAGTACACACCAAAAAGAAGTCAATACTGTCCCCTAGTGTAGGAAGGACAAAGCACACCGTTTCTGAACAGCTGCTTGTATTTAACATGGTAAAGGGTGCATCCAGACACTACAAGTGGAGTCTTTCCCTAGGAATTTAAAGCAGAATCTTGGAAAACTGAGGCAAGGCAGAACTGCAAGGCCCAGCTAAGGCAGCGCTCCTTAACCCCTGCTGCCTGACTTCTCATGACACTGCTCAGAAGCAGCTTCCATGAGTAAGGGACACGAATCTCTGCTCTCTGTGGGCAAGAGTTAATGCCACACAGTAGGGCCGAAAAGGGCTTGCACTGGAAAGCAGGATCAGCACCGGTGCTTTTATACTCAAACTGTAACTTGTGCTAGAAGAATATTTTCTTCTTTAACAAGAAGAAAAACAAATTGATCTGAATTTTTCAAGTGAGACTACAGATGACCAGTTTTTAAACTAACTCAACTATACATTCAGTTCACTATTTACTTTAGAGAACACCGTAAGGGCAAGAGAATCATGCAGTTGCTTTGTATTGATTCTCAAAAATCACAATGATTAAAGCATAGAAATGCTAAACAGCAGGAGTCAATAAATTAGTAATGTAACACCAATTCTAATCTTTTTAAAACAAAAGCTAGTAACTAGTGACTACTTCGACTATTTTAATTATATCTAAAATAACATTATACTATTATGTCTATAATCCCATACCAAGGATTTGAATTTTTATTGACGATAATGAAGCAGCTGTGTGACTCTTTCGGTTAAAATAATTGCATGATTGACACTGTATACTGCCAATAAATTATTGATTTATAATAAATTCATACCACTTTTGACTTGAAATGTTTTCATATCATTATTCTTCATATGGAAAATTTCAAGAAAAACCTGAAGATCCCAAAGTTAAACTTCTCTTGGCAATACATGTTTATCTGGCACTGCAGTTTCAGTAAAGAACCTTGGATGTGCACTGCACAAAAAAAAAAAAAAAAAAAAAAAAACACTCTATTAGGAGAGCATTCTATCATTTAAGAAAAAAAAAATCTGGTATTACGGAATTGCAGGCTGATTTGAAACACAGATGTGAAGAACAAAAGACTCTTACATAATACCACTATGAAGTCCTTGACAGGAGGGAGATACCAGGTACTAAAAGCAGAAGCCTCTAATGGGCAATCAAGCTAAGCCACTTAATTTACCATCATTTTTTCCCTATTTGAAGATTTTATTCCTAGTTCTACATCCAAACTGCAGAAATACCAAACTTTACTACAGCCCAACAACTAGAAAGTTTGCAAACTTCTTTGCACTGTTAAAACAGTGCCTGTAACCCCCATTCTACATCCAGAATCACACTGTAGGGGTTATGAAACACAAGCATCTTGTAGAGCAAACTACATCTTTAATCACTGGAAGGCTCATTCACACAATAGCTCACACCACAAAAGCTCATTCCACAGCAATAGCTTTTTAAAAAGTGGTCCATAATCATTTTTAATAACACACTACTAGGTATCTAACAGCTGAATTATTTTACTGTTGGAAACAATTGTTCTTTTTAAATGTTTGTTTCATGGACAGAGACACTATTAAAAAGTAAAAGGTTGCTGATAAAGCACGGACTATCGAATTTGATACTTAAGTGTCATGTGGTGATAATAATTCTGCACTATGAAAACACTCATTTATTTCTATTTTATTCATTCATTTACAGAAAGACATAGCAGGAAGTTAAACCTCTCTTTAATGTTTGTCAGTTTGCATCACATGGCTTTTTTTTTCTAGCCTGCTTTGTATCTAAACTTTCTTTTTAAAAAGATGTGAGATCTTTTATCTCACATATGTTTTCAGATAACAGCAAGTACATCCTTGAATCCTTGAAGTACACAACTTCCAGTACTGTCTTTTTTTTTTTTTTTTAAATTCCTTGTTTGTTTCAGGATATTTGATGTTTGTGAAAGATGACTCTTTTTGATGACCTTTAAAAATCAAGTCCTCAAGCAATAACACTAACAAAGTAAAAAGTTTTGAGCTGTGGTGGCAGATCATTTGGAAAAGCCAGCACAGCTGAATGTTTCTCATTCCATATTATACTTTCTATTTCCTTCTATCACCTTGTCCTGAACGGCAGGGGTTCTGCTCATAAATACTAATATCAAGGCACTCCAGCTCATTTTCAGCCAGTCTTATTGTGTTTTTACATTTCATTTCATGTCTTGCTTTTTGGAAGATGCCTTATTTTAGGTTACTGCCTTACCCCTGTTGTCTACCTTCAGACTTTTGCCCTTTCACCACAACTAGAGGAAAAGGCAATTGTGCAAATTGTTCTGCAGCTCCCACAGATCACAATACAGGCAACAGATTATGGACTTTTCAGGAATCTTATAATTTAATTTCCACTGAGCCACTAGTCTCGGTGCTAAGACTAAAAATAACATTAAGGTTTTCATCCACTAATTGTAATAAATCACACAGCGAATCACAGGACAATCCAAATGATCAGCAACTACTCTTACAGCACAGGAAAATCCAAAGATGGAACTGCTTTTTTTTTTTTTTTACGTAATTCATTGTTAGTACACTGAATGAAAGCTTTTAACTTTACTGACATTACTCAGCAGCAAGCCAGTATGACTGGGACAAGTAAAATTCCAGGGCTCTCAAAGAGGTAGGCAAGAAAAATCAATCACTGTTCTCCTTACACAGCAAGAACTAAATAGCAGGAACTTGACTTAATGTGTGTCATATAAATGCCTCAAGAATGTATCGCACTAATAACATGTACATACAGGAGAAAGTATTTGCACAGAACAGAAATCGCTTTGATACTGTGACTGCATGATCCAAACAGAATTAACACAAAATCACAGAACTCAGGAGGAGCAATTGCAGAGCGCACAGGTGTGAAAGCCTTCGATAACCTTTCCTCGCACTGTACTTAGAGCAGTGTAATGAAAACCTACTATAAGCTTTATTTGCACTGTGTTTGAAAACAGCTTCAGCTTCATTCCTTGTTTCTAAAAGGGGTATTCTTTGTAAAGTCCAAGGAGGGAGAGAGAGGAGAAAAGAAAAAAAAAAAAAAAGTGTTGCTACCAAATCATCTTGCACTTTTTGCCCTTAAATTTTTCTTAGCTGAGTCATGTCAGCTGACTGGTCACACAAGAATACACATCAGTTTGTAACTCGTCATGGAGTAGATTAGGGATTTTCTAAAGGAGCTGAAGCTAATATGCTTAAGCTTTTGAACAAAAGTGTTGTATACGTTCTTTATGTGCTCTTAGTTCTCAATATTAAATCATGCACATCACAGATTCCTAAGGACAAAACTACTTTTGAACAGCATGTTCAGATCTTTAACCATGGAAAAGCAGTATCAAATACAAGTATTCTTCAGACTGTAGGAAGCAAATTAACATGTTCTATTTTCTTCTGGTATTTAAAGAAAGTTTTAATAGTTGTCACTTCTCCAGATTTTTTCATGAGGATTTCCTCCTGCTGCAAGTTTGGGTTCTCTGTTTGACTGATGAAAACCTGCAACTTTTTGAATAAATTCGAGAAGTTATTTTTGACCAATTCATGCCCTAAATTTATTCTCCAGGAATACTTTACTAAGCTAATAACTGTAGGTATTTTCATTGCTGTTTATACTACCTTATACAAGTTTTTTCCTTATGCCATGTTAACACTGAGAACACTATATGGAGACTTCCTAATCTCAGCTCATGAAAATTCACACATTTATGGATACTAAACATATAGCATCATACTATTACACTGTTTTTAATTACACTGGTCTCTGAATACTTTCATCAGATTAAATAAGTATTTTGTATGTGTGGTATCTAATGAGTACAAGATGAAATTGCTTACTTTTCGGCCCACACTTCCAAGTTTAGGACCAACCAAGGCACACTCCTTGCAGCCTCTCATCTAAGGGTACCCTGGGGCCGCCACCCTGCACTGCCAACGCTCCCACCTCTCTAGGCCACCATGTTGGTGGCCCCTAGGCAGCCATGTTGTCCTTGCCCCCTCAGTGCCTAGGTCGCCATGTTGCCTCCCCAGTGCCCCGCTAAAGGGCACGGTGGTGCCCCAGCACCTGAGCTGGGTTCTAGCTGGTCTTTGCGCTGACTTAGTGTCGGCTGCTAGAGATGGCCAGGGCAGCCCAGCTCCGCGTTAACTCGCGCTATGGAGGTGGCTGTGGGGTGGCCTCGCGCCCGCCTCGGAGGAGCTGCGGGAGCCGCGTGCCGCGGCGCCCGCCCCTGTGCCCGCCTGAGGCGGCGGCGGCGGCCCCGGGAGGAGCGGGGCGGCCGCTCCCCGCAGCGCTCAGAAGGGGCGAGCGCGCTCCCCGCCGCGCCGGGCGCGCTCCCCGCCGCAGAGGCGGCTCGGCGCCGCC
>JAVCKT010035172.1:14722-38961 GCA_032273925.1 Rhynchotus rufescens
CCCTCCTGCCTCCTGAGGGTGGTGCCCTCCTGCCTCCTGAGGGATGAGCCCTCCTGCTTGCTGAGGGATGAGCGCTCCTGCCTCCTGAGGGATGAGCGCTCCTCCTGCGTGCTGAGGGATGAGCGCTCCTCCCGCCTGAAGCCCTCGTGGCCGCCCCGCTGGAGCCCGAGCGCGGCCGGCGGCGCGGAGCTCCCCGCCGAGCGGCCATGCCCGTGCTCGGGGTGGCCTCCAAGCTGCGGCCGCCGGCCGGGGGCTCCAGGCCGGTGCACAGCGCCCGGCCCATGCCCGTGGCGAGCCTGAGCGCGCCGGCCAGGGCGCTGGAGCTGGCGGGCGCCCACGGCTCCGTGCTCTCCTGCCAGCTGGCGCTCAGCTCCACCTGCGACTTGGCCGAGCCGGGAGCCCTGCCGCGCAAGACCCAGGAGGTGGAGGACAGCAAGGTGAGTGGCTCGCTTCTCAACAGGGCTCATTTGCCAAGAAAATATATATATATGTGTATATATAGATATGTAAAACATCTGCTAGTAAGTTGCTGAGTGGGGTGTAAATCGAGTGTGACTGGGTGAATAATAATTTATTTCTTTCTGTCACCCTCTGATTTGGCTTTGCTCAGCGTGGCTGTGTGAATAACCGTGCTGGGTCTGGACGTCGGTGTGACGGTGTCGGCGGGAGCGTTTTGATAAGGATCACTAGACCCACACGTAGGAAAGCAAAAAGCTTCCCGGCTCCCAAGAAGCTGAGCAGGGACATGACAGCACTTAAAAAAAACACTATCTTGGCTGCTTCATGAGATATTATGGAGTTTTAAAAGAGCTCTCACGCCCACACCTATTCCCACGGGGAGGTTCTTTTGAAATAAAAACAGCTAATTATTTTTTCTTTTCACTTTTCCAATGTTCTGGCTGTGCTTGCTGCACAACTGCTGAACCAGAAAAGCAGCTCCTCAGTGAAAAGTACCTGTGTTTTTATTTTCTCTTTGGCAAAGCAACTTCTTCCTGCTCCCCACCCCCAAGCTGTGATTCAGTGTGATTGCTTTATTTTAAGTTTGCCTGAAGCAGGATGCCATCATTTTTTCAGACTGCTTTGGGATTTTATTTTTCCTTCTGCTATGGGGTCCTCCTTTTGAGCCTTACCTGCTAATTGAGGTGCTCAAGCCCGGGGTTCTACCCGTCTTCTTGCTGAACACACTTCCCATGCTGGAGCGTGAGTATTCCTGTCCGCGGATGGTGTTTCCGTGGCTCTTGCAGTGCGTTACGGCTGCAGATGTGGTTTAACCACTTCAGCACGCAGTGTTACACGAGGTTGCTTCCTTTGCTCTTCTAGGGCTTTTGCTTTGTGGAAGTCATTACTGTGCTGTGATTAAACATAGAGTTGTCGTTGCTTCGTGTTCAGTTTAAGGACACTTGAGTGTCATCAGGGCTGTTCCAGTAGCAAGATGTGCATAATATATGGACTTGGTTGTCTTTTGTCTTTAGTCGCTGGGTTAGCTCAGTATCAGTGAGGAAAGCTGGTTTTGTGGTTGAAGGAGAGGGTTGGGATCCTGAACATTTGGTTTCCTTTCTAAACCTGACCACATATTTCCCATGGGATTTTGGTCATGTCATTTACTTAATCTTGCTTTTGGAGTTCTGTGTATCACCTCTCCCTGTTTTCCATGAGATGATGCAGTGGTGCTCTCAGCGAGGCTGTGCAGAAGCACAAGGAGTGAGCAGACTGCCCATCTCTTGCTTACCACAGGAGATGAGCAGCCCTTTCCTATGACATGAATGCAATTCAATACAATAATAAAACTTTTGACCACAGTGCAAAAAAGCACGCTGGATACGTGCAATCGTAATACATTCCTGCTAAGTTGCTTTAAGCATAGAAGATATTCTTTATGCTGTACTTTAATGGATACTGTGTGAAGAGTGTTTCAGTTTTGCAAGTATTACTTTCAGAAAAAGAGAATTCGGGTTACAGTGCCCCCTCAGAGACAGGCAGTGCATCTTGCTTCAGCAGCTAAACCACTCAGGAACTGTCAGTGCTTAGTATGAAACCTGGTGGGAATCAGTT
Source organism: Rhynchotus rufescens (assembly GCA_032273925.1). Classification (NCBI taxonomy): domain Eukaryota; kingdom Metazoa; phylum Chordata; class Aves; order Tinamiformes; family Tinamidae; genus Rhynchotus; species Rhynchotus rufescens. Next base: position 16,775 of record JAVCKT010035172.1, read on the forward strand.
CATCTCACATGGTGCGTATCCTTCCACTGTAGCACTCCGGAGGTCCCAGTGAATCATGGAACAGGTGAACACAAACAGGACCCAGCTCGGCATTGCATGTTTCATGGTTCTGGCAGTACTTTTAAGTGTGCTCATGATGCCCTGAAAACCTCATCTGGCATCCTGAATAAATAAGTCCTAGTGGATTAACAGAAGTCCTTAGTAGCAAAAAACTTACCAATTTCTGAAAGTTTGTAATGGTAGTGCCCATTACAAATCTCACATTCCCAGTAAAGCTTAATGGCAGTTCTTTGGCCAGGTTTCTTCCAGACATTCTTCTGAGGAATGATCTTCCAGTCACCTTTTAAGAAAGTTCCATGAAATCCTTTTGCTAGTGTAGCTTGGGTTATAAAGCACATGGATAGGACTGAAAAATCTTTTTTTTATTTTATTTTTTTGTTGCCAACAAACTTCAAAATATCTACCCAAAACTACTGAATTAAGTTTTCCTTCATCCCTAATGGAGATCCACCCCTCTCTGTTTGCCAGCATCTGGTAACCGCCTCAGTAATATGTATTAATTATATAAGGTGTAGCTCTAAGCACAGGCTTTGTATTTTTTTTTTTTCAGGGAGTTAATGTCCCTTCAGATTTGCTGACCAGATGCAAATTCAACATCACACATCACCCTGCCCCAGAGCATGACCTCTTGTGAATGCTGCCTTCAGTGGAACTTCTGTTGAATTTTTCTTTTTTGGATAGCAAAAGTATTCATCAAATATGATTAATATTGATATTCCTACGTGGCTTGGTGCTGTGTGATGCTGTGTGTCAGGATTGTTATCATTATAGCAGCAACCAGATAAATGTCCTTGAATCAAAACTTAATGAATACCTAGTCAGAGTTTCCAAATGAGAGTGAAATCTGCCTCTATGGTACAGTGCTTGCATGCTTATGCTATATGACTGTGTATACGGCAGCTCTTATTTTTGAGGGAAAAATGATTAATTTGTATCTGCAAAACACAATGGAACATATGAGCTATTCATGTGGTTAGCATTCGCCCTTGGCTGCTGCGTTACAGGCTTTAACTTTTGCTTTCTTTGGTATTTTACATATGCTGCACTGTGTATCACCAGCTTTCCCATCCTGTCTGGAAGGTCCCGAGATGGACACACTCTGTGACACATCCTGTAGCTATCTCTACGTGTGGAGGGGTCCAAGATAAATTTGGATCAGACGTGTCAATGCAGTAGGTCATTGCCACCCAGCTGCTTCCTCTATGGCCTTCAGTTTCACCACACCTGATTGCTGGAGACTTCTGACACTGAGCTGGCTCTCTCACACATTCCGCATTGCCAGGGCTGGCCAGGGATACAGCTGCAATAATCAGGGCTCGTTTCCCTAGATGCTTCCCCCTCCCCGTCCCTAGCATGATTTTCTGTGCTTGCACATGCACTCTTAAGAAATACTGTGTTTTACTTTTAATAAAAACAGTGGTAGGGTACGTTTGTGAGGTGTTATGAGGGGATATGATTAACACGTATAAGTTCATGGAGGGAGAATGTAGGGAGGAAGGGGCCAGGCTCTTCTCAGCGGTGGCCAGTGACAGGACAAGGGTAATGGGTGCAAATTGCAACACAGGCAGCTCCATCTCCATGTGAGGAAGAACTTCTTCCCTGTGAGGGTGACAAAGCCCTGGCACAGGCTGCCCAGGGAGGCTGTGGAGTCTCCTTCTCTGGAGATCTTCCCAACCCGCCTGGATGCCGCCCTGTGCCCCGTGCTCTGGGTGTCCCTGCTGGAGCAGGGGGTTGGACTGGATGGTCTCTAGGGGTCCCTTCCAACCTCAGCCATTCTGGGATTCTGTGATTCTCTGTTTATATTCAGCCTTTTTTTTTTTTTTTTCCCCCTTCATTGAATAGCACATAGTTAAACTTAGGAAAGAAAATAGTAAGTATATATTTTAGTCATTTAGTTAATAATTTAAGTCATTTTATGTGTGGTTTATTCCAATACACTTTGTTTACAAGTGCTGATCTGTTGGTTGGGTATTCTCATAATTTGTATGTCAGTACCTAATTCACATACAGATCCATCTGCTTTCTTGCTTGGCCCACGGATATTTAAACTGACTGCACAAACACTTATGATGTGAATAGTCATGCAAAATATTTGAACACAGGCCTTCAGAGCACATTCTTCTTCCCTGAGTATCATATAGACAAAAGTTTATTCCTATATATGTACACAGGAAAGGAATCCAGCTGCTGGATTCAGGAGGTGAAATGCTTGCTCTCCTTGGAGCAGACAGAGTTTTGCCATTCAGCGGGGCCACAGCTTGGTTTTATCCAAACTCACGCCTAAAAATGCCAGAATTTTCAGCATTTATTATTATTTTCAAATTATTTTTGAAGCATTTATTTAACTGTGGGTATAGTGTAATTTATATTCCTGTGCCACTGATTTTGTATTCCATGCTAAATTAATGAGAGCAAAATGCTCAGATTAGGGTAGGCTGTCCTGTGATACTGAACCAAAAAAAGCTATCAAGCGATCCTCTAAAATCCAAATCCATTGCTAGTTAAGCAATGGATCTAAATGGATCTAAATCCATTGCCATTTAAGCAATGGATTAAAACTGAAGGAATGTAGGAAGAATGAATTTGCCAGAACAATCTTTGGGCCCCAGAGCGATGAATCTCTGCACTGCAGTGACCTGGCTGCTCCCGGCCGGCCGCCTTGCCCACTCCCAAGGCTTTCCCAAGGCTTTTCCTCCCATCACCAAACTCATCTTCAGCGTCACTTATGCTTGCAAACAGTGTCCCTGAGCTGAATCTGATATACTAATTTTACCCTTTTGGGTATCTGCCTCCAACGATAAGATTTGAGCCTTCTTTCCTGAGTTAATTCATTCCTGTACTGTCATATTATTTTTTTTTCTTTTTTTTTCAGTTTCTCTCTGTCCATGCTATCTGCCTCCTGCTGTCTGCTTTATCTGCCTCTTCCTTCCTGTTGGCAGACATCTTTACAGGCCTCTGCCTATGACTAATTTTCCTCTGTATCCACTAATCAGGTCTTTCTGTCATGACTGAAACTTTTTTTTTCATATCATTATTCCTTGCTGGGAAGTGTTAGTCAGGCCCTATGAGCTGATCCAGTCTGTGTATGTAAACCTAATACTTCTCTAAATGCTGCAGTTTTTAGGGTTTACATTAAAATTCTTGTAAGACACAAGTACTGGCCTCCAGAGGAGGCCTGGGCCGTAATCTGTCATTTCTCTTGGAAAGGGCCAGCCCCACCAACTTTGTCATTAAGCAGCCTAATTTTGAGCAAGAAGGATCTCAGGGGAACTCTGAAAACTTGGGATCTGCTCCAGGGCCTCCTGGAGGATGTTCCAAAGGAAGAGGTGAGCCCACCTGAGGAAAGAGGCCCTGGTGGCTTTTCTGACCTGTTGAGCAGTAGGGCTGGGACATGTTCAGTAAAGAAGAACAGGGAAGAGCAGAGGAGCTCTAGGCAGGTGAACAGGGGGGCAAGAATGGGGTCTACAACAGTTGTCCCGGGACACTGAGGTGACCTGGAAGGCCGCTCCATGTGAGTGGCACATGGGGAGGTTAAATAGGGAGGGATGTGATGCGAGCAGGTTCCCACCGTGCGTGGGACCCGTGAGGCCCGTTTCACACAGTGTCATCCTGCTGTCTGCCCGGCCTGCGCTGAGGGAAGCAGCGGGAAGCCTCCCGTGTTTCCTCCTTAACTGTCCAACACAAACCCAGCCGTGTTTCCTCAGTAGTTGTCACCCGCTGGCCTGGGAGGCGGCAGCTGCTGCCCGGCCCGGGCGCCCGGCTGGCTGCACGAGGCTCCCCGGCCCGCGCAGAGCCGGCACGAGCGTGGCTGCGTGCTCTGCACGGGCAGAGCTCCTGCTCGTGCCAAAGGGAGAGCTGCGTGCAATGAAACACCAGCAGTGTGCCATGGATCACTTCCGTATCTCCATCTTTCCTCTGCTAACCCTTCCGCAGCACTCACTCATGTCCTGGCATGCCCCTTTCCCATTATTCCCCAAGTCTCTCCAGAAGGGAGAGGATCTGCTCCAAGCAGAGGATCTGCTGCAATCCCACATTCCTTTGACCTTTCAGTTTCCTGGCTAACTCTTTGCCTGCTCCCTCAGGACCAAGCTTTACCAAGTTACTTGGCATATGGGAGCCTAAATGAGTTTGTTTCCCCATTTGGTCCTACCCTTTCTTTCCCCCGTGCTAATACAGCGGAGATGTCTGCCTCATGGGCTGGCAGTGCTGCTTGCACCACATTTATGTTAGTACTGTGGCCAAGGCAGCAAAAAGGGGAGCAGAAGCAGCCAGAGACCTCCCTTCTTCTCCCATAGTGGCCGCTAGTGATGGGAAGCCAACGTCGTTTCAGGAGTTCGGAAAGAGCTGCCAGAAACTGCAACCAGCACAGGGACACCTGGGACGCCACGTGTTTAATGGGAAGCCGGGCAGCTGGCGGGAGCCTGGATGCTCAGCAGTTTCAGCTTCTTGCCTTGTGCTCTGAATTATTTCTCTATGAAACAGATAACGGCACCTTTAATATGCTTGATGTATCCAGCACCATCTGTCTGTGCTGTTTTACAACTGAGTTAAGAGCCTTATGCTGAATGAGCTTGGAACAACTTTGCTGTTAAATATTTATTTCATAATCACCTGTATTAACCACATTTCTATACAGGTGAGATAAATGTGCAATAAGACAGCTAGGCAATTATTAAAACCTTTATACTTATCAGCAAATGGTATTGGGTAGGGGTTGAAAGCTGCTTTTTTGTGGCTACTTTGCAATTGTGATTATCCATAGGAGGGCATTTACCAACCTGAGCTTAAGGGCCCCGTCTGGCCTTTCACTGCTTTTGTTTTAATCCGCTCACAAAATGAGAACTTAGAACTCGGCGTATTTCATATTAGCTTATGTGGGAAGAGTTGGCGTGAGGCATGAGCAGAAAATGATGGCTCCTGTTCTTTATATTGCATCTGTCACTAGGGAAGGTGCGTGGGGATTTTCTGATTTTTTTTTTCATTAGAAATGCTCCTTTCTTGAGCATTAGAAATGCTCCTTTCCTTGCTTGAAAAAGGAGGATGCACCAAAGTGTGCATGAGGAGATCCCTGAATGAGCGAAAAGCAGCTGAGCTCCAGAACCTGAAGCAACCCAGCAGCATCCGCTCGGTGCAACCAGAGCTAGTAAATGCAGCAGCCTCGCACGGTAATCTGTTCTCCATGACCATAAATGGAGATAAGTGGTCTCCACCTCTAGATAAAAATAATGGGCTTATGTTATACCCTGGGAGGCTTTAGCTGGGCTTCAGCAAAACATCCCAGCAGTACTAGTAGCTAGAGAGGGGTGCTTTGCATGCAGAAGGTGCCCAGCCTCCATCACTCTGGGGTTTCTGTAAGAAGCACATGGACCCCGACTCTTCTCAACACTCCTAGTGCTGATCCTTGTGCAGGGGAGCAGGGGGCCATCCCAGGGGGCTCCAGCTGCTTGGTCACTGGTTGAGCCGAGGTGCTGGTCGGGGCTGATGAAGCTGCCCTGCTCTGGGCGCCCGAGCTGCCGTGGCCTGCAGGGCCCTGCACGTACGTCTGGAGGGAGCCTGGCTGCCTGCAACCCAAAGTCATCTTGCAATGTGGGTATTTCCTGGGGCTTTTCACCCAGGTACTGCAGCTTCAGTTGTTTTTTTTTCCAAAAGCACAGGATGGGTGTCAGTAGAAACAAGTCCCGGGAAGCCACTTTGCCCTGAGAGCCTTTGGAAGTCCCGCAGAGACTTTCTGAGCCTGCCCCTAGGAGACAGGAGCATCCCAAAGCAGCCGGTGGAGCCAGGGCTGCCACAAAGATTGCGTAAGTTGTGTTCAGCTGAAACACATCTCTTCTACCCTTGTGTAAAAACTTTATTAAAACGTCCTTCTTGGAGAAATTTGCTGAGTTTCAGCCAGACCTTCACCCTAGAAATGTCGACTAGACTGATGCCTTATCATGACAGGTACTGTGTAAGCAGAGCAAGAGTTCGTCTCGGCCTGGCAGGACATATGGCTGTGTTAGACAGAGTGTGGGAGAAAAGGGAAAACACTATCCCCACAACACGGAGCGAGAGAGGAGATTAAGGGGAAAATGGATGAGTTTCCCACACTCAGGCCGGGGCTTTGTGGCAGCACGAGGAATTTGAAGTCATATATATCTTGAGTCCCAGTCGCCCCATGTGAACCACAGCTCCATCCTTTGTCTTTTCGAAGGCCCCAGCGAACCAGCCAGACGGGATGAGTTTGGCTGCTCGTGTCACTCGCGGGGCTGCAGCCCTCTCCGCACGGAGGCGTCAGTGGAACCAGCCGGGCCCGGCTCCGGGCAAGGGTCGGGTCGGACTTCTGACTCCGGCCTCCACAGGACACCCGCTGCTCCTGATGGCTTCGATCCACACGCACTCGGACACGCTGACACAGGCTGTCAGAGATGCAGAGCGTGTTGTGGTGTCTCATCGAGTTACGAAAGTCCCCCAGAAGTCCCGGATGTGGCTGTTGAGAGGCTTTCTGCTTATTAAATATAATGGCACAGAACAAATAGCTACAGAGTAAAAGCAGACCCCTTCTAGGGAGAGCTGTTGTGTTTTGGAGTTAATTTCTTCCTTTGAATACACTGCCTAGCTTCTTTCTGGCAGAAATTCTGGCCTTCAGTAAGAAAGAAGAACATCAGCCGCAAGCGAGACTTGCTAATTTTGGGAAGTAGGTGTTAATTCTGGCCGGGCTCCGCAGGTCTCCCTCCGCCAGCCCCCTGCTTTCTGGAGGGGCCTGCTTTTCCCTACCCGTGTGTGCAGAGCAGGCTCCTTTAGAGCAGCTCTGTGTCTCGCGGTGACCCTGCTCACAGGATGTGGTCTTGGAGGAAGCCCCCGCGTTAACAAAAGCCTTTTGACAGCGCCGGTGCCTGGGGATTACGCTGGACGAGGCGGGAGCATCTATCTAGTCCCAGGCTTTGCTAGGGGAATATTTTGTGCGAATCTTCACTTGCCCGTGATGTTTTTAAGGTCGCAAACCTTTCCTTGTGTTTTTACTGGCACGAGAAAATTGGCTGGAAGATAGCATAACTTGCTTAAAATTCAGAAGAGGAATGTGGAGTGTTTTGTCTGGTAGATGCGAGGGGATAATTCCCTCGTGTAAAATGTGCAGATTTCTGATGGCCCTTGTGCATGTTCTGTTTAAACCAAGTCGGGGAACTTGGAAAATAAGCAAACCAAAGGGAAGCTTGATTTTCGAGTGTATTATCATAGGATCGTAGTATTTCTGGGTATATAAACTGAGAAGGTGCCAGCCACTAAACGTGTGTACTAACTCTGCATAAAACATGAGCAAAGCGAAGCGAGTACAATATTACTACTGTGCTAACCTTCTTTCAGCGAGACATTTGGTCTGGCTTATCTTTTTAGTTATGTTTATCTTCCCATTAAGCCTCTGTTACTGCTTTGCCCCTCTGATCCTAACACGGTGGAACAAATTTCATCCTTCTGTCCATCTCCCTTCCCACAACAGTGCGAAACGTTTCATCCGGGTGGAACTCCCCAGTTAGAGCACTGCAGCAAAAACTAGAGCAGAGGTAGGTGTCAAGCTCTCTCTCATGCTCTCCATTTCACAATATCTCCCTTGGACCAGCCACCCGGCCGCGTATGGTGCTGACCCTGCGTTAAACTCCCAAAGCTTTGGCAGGGAAGCTCCCAGTTGCGCGTCGGGAGGTGATTCACGGGGCTCGTGCAGGGCCGGCACAGCCCGGCGGCTTCCTGGCGAGTGGGAAGCCTCTCGCCACCCTCGTCAGCCCCGCTCGGGCCTGGGTCGGGCTGACTAAGGCTTTAATCAAGGCGCGGGGCTTTTACTCACCCGCAGTGGGATTTCCTGGCAAGGCATCTGGGCGGTAAACAGGGCTCTTGTCTCCGGAGTGGAAATAAGCGGCGCTGGAGAAGAATGCGTAAGAACAAATTAAAGCAGGAAAGCGGCTCGGGAGGAGCCTCAGCTGCCCGGCGAGGCTGCCGTGGCCACGGCTGCCAGCTCAGGGCCCCGGCCGCGAGGGAGCAGCCCAACGGGTCCTAGGTCGGGCTTTGCTGCAGAGAGGTTTCCAGGAGGGAGAGCGATCCCCAACCAGCCTGGGAGGCTGCAACAGGCCACAGGGAAACAGTTTCAGCTACGGCTTCCGCCGAGTGCCTCCTTGAACTCCGTTCTTGAGGAAAATAGGATGAATGAAGCTACTTGGTGGCCAAGTACTATTTCATTTAATTGTTTTAATGCTGGAGAAATGGTCTAATTAGCTGCTTTATAAAATGTTACTGGCATTACCTTGAATGACCTTAGAAAAGATAACTCTCTCTTCTGTTATCTGATAAGAAAAATTGGAGCAGACCTATTTCACCTCATCTGTGGTGTGCACTGACAGCTTCCTGTTCATCAGGAAACGATGCATATATAGATATATACATTTTTTTTTCTACTTGTAATTTAGAAAACCTGAGTAGAAGGCATTGTATACATAGCTGCTCGAGTGCCTTCCTGGTATAGGTCTGTATTATGAGCTGGAACCTAAGCAGCAGGTTGCTCAGCGGCGAAAGCAGGGATAGTGTTTGACAGTGACATGCCCTGTTCACGGGCCCAATTTCCAGATGCTTTTTTTGAGTAAAATATGACTTGCAGATTTGAAACTTTGAGATACCAACAGCTCCTGATCAGGATCTAACCTGCTGCAGTTCTGTGCCCAGATGGGGTTTGTGGCTGTGTCAGCAATGACCAAGGAACCCTCCTAATCAATGCATGGTCTTGATGAGTTTTGGTTTAGAAGAGAAGCTGTTGGAGGAGGGAGTGGGGAATATAGGCAAAATATCTGAAAACTAGAACAAACCTTCCTTCCCAGGGCCCAGTGCAGGATTTTTCTGGGTTACACAGTGGTAGTGATGGGGGCAGCACTTTGTGGACAAGGTGCAATGAGGGCAGAGTCATGAGGGAAGCCAAAAAGGGAACTCAAACCACGCTCGAGAGAGTCAGCATCTGGGTACCAGTCTGCCAGACTAAACACTGTCATTCAAAAAAATTAGTTGAAGGGAACTTGGCAAGAGAAAAGAATATGATACAAAGGTTCAGATCAGCAACAGAGATACCAGAGAACTTAGACTTCATAAAAGCAAGGGGATTAGGGACATATTTGTATCTGGAAAATTTGAACCTTTCTCTCCTGACCATCAGAGATGATCTCATTAAATTTGAGAGAGGTTGTAAGATCTCACTGTGAAATACTGATATAAATACCAACGAAGAAAGAGGAATAGTAGTCACTTTTCAGTCTAAAGGGCCCAAATACTTCCTTCACTTTCCACTAAAAATTTCAGCTTGGGTGACAATGAGGTCAGAATTTTCAACAGCAGTTTGCACATGTGTCTTTAAGGATCTCAAAGGCCTTTGCAGACAGTAACCTCTGATTCATGTCTTTGTCATGACAAGCAATTATTTTGCCCTGATTCATTGGATGGAAATACTAATGTATCTTGGCCAAACTATAAGCCAGTTGAATATCCAAGGAATGGACTTTGGATGATGGATATTAGTGCTTGCTGTATTATCCGAACTGGGCTACAATGCAGTCCATTGCCTGCAAAGCTCTTTGAGTAGGCAGCAGGAAGCAAGCAACTTCTTTGCTCTAAAAAACATTTAGATATTGCTACCATTTCCAGAGCAATAAAAGATTTTGGGTGTTTTAGAAGAGTTTGGAATACGATATCAGGTATTTCCACTACAAGAAGTGTAAGAAATAGCTATTTTCTGAAACCATGACCGTGTCTTGGTTTGATTTCCGTAGTTCTCCTGGCTGTGTGATTATACAACTTTTTTAATAGTTAAATATTTTAACAGGAATATATAGATAGATACTTCATTATAACATAAGATAATCTAAGTAACAGCTCCGTCTTCTATATCTGCTTCTGACTGTTAATTAGGCTTTAAAAATGGTAATATTTCAACTGCATTTGATGCATGGTGATTTACGAGCTGTGTGAAGTAACATTATGTCTCCGTCTTTTTTCATTTGAGAGATTACCCCAGTATCTCCACTTGCATGCAGGTTGGTGTCTTTTGTTCTCTTAGCTGTTAAAGATTTCCACACTCTGAAGGTTTGTATCGCTTCACAGTCAAAATCTAAAATCCAGTAAGATCTATGATTGAAATCTCCACACACAGATTTCTCCCAGACTCAAGAGGTTCGTGCTGTTATTGCTTGCTAGGTTAGGCACTGCCATAGAATGAAGTTCTCTTTTGAGAAATTTGATTAACATCCCTACCAGACTTCGTATAAAGAGATTTTTTAGGGGAACTTGGACAGAAGCTGCTACTGCTAATGCAGGAAAGTGGGAGAAATCAGGTTATCTGTCAGCAGATGTATCATTGCACTGTCCCCTGGGTGCCCGAGTGCTTGAGTTACACCCCTTGTGTACCCATTATTTTTACTACCACAGCCCAAACGGAGCTCAACTTCATCCTCCCAGCACCTTGGCACTCAAGTGCAGAGCTTGAGCCTGTGCCAGGCTCCCTAGCACAATGCAGGGCACTGAGAGCCTGGCAATGAAAAGCAGTGCCTTGCAGGTCTGGACAAAGGGCTCCTTTGGGCTGCGTTAGGTGGCTTTGTGATCCTGGCCCATCCTCTGCCAGATGACCAGGGTTTTCTGATAACCAGGTAACCTGAGACTTTCATTCAAGGAAGCTGTGAATGCAAAGGGAAAAATGGACTTCTGTGTGCACTGACAGCATTCAGAATGCAATGTTTTATGAAAGCTAAGCACAGGAAAAAATAAGACATTTCACAGATCTCCTTTTTTTTTTCTTTTATGTTGTCTGTTAGAAGACAAATAGAATAGAACCAATATTTAAAAAAAAAAAATGTAGGTTGTCCGTGTTGCTTTCCTGGTTGGGAATTCATTCTGCCTGCTATCGTAGTGGGTTTCCAGCAGAAATGTGATTCCCGTGGCCGGCTCCTCGCTGGACTCGAGTGCTCCCGAGCCCTGGGAGCAGAGCATGGCCAGCCTGGCTGCGAGGGAACGCTGATAAGCAAAGCAGCTCGTAAATCCTGCACAGGGAACTGCTCACGTTCGTGCCTCCCGGGATTAAAACTGAGGCTCGCTCCGTCCTGCCCGCAAATGACTTTCAGCAGTAGAAATGACCACAGTAAAATCCTGCTCATGGTCCTTGTTCCTGCATTTGCCTTCTCTGTCCTGTTATACATACCAAATATGTCCATGTCCTGTATACATAACCAAATACCTACCCATATAGGCCGTTATTCTGAAAAGTCTGATTTCTTCAATAAAACGTTGCTTTCAGATTTCATAACATTAGGTCCTGACAGCTCACTGCTGTCAAGTCAGCCCCAAGTATCCTGGCTATGAATAGTCAGGATGTGCAGAATGTGGAGCACAGGGGGTCGAGGTTTTGCTTTTTCCTGCTTGCAAATGTCTTAAAGCCTATGAAAAAGGCTTAAAAAGTTCAAAAGCACTTTTCTTAAAAAGTTCAAGAGCACTGGCTATTTTTTTTGTATCACGGATTGGCAAAATGCCGTATCAACCTAGAGCAGGGAGGCCAGCGCAAAGCCTGTTTGAGGGAAAGTTGTGACCTCTGTCTTGCAACGCTTGCATGTTTGGAAACCCAACGCGGTGTTAGTGAGAGCTGGTAAATGAGCTGTTGGACGGGAGGCAGGACTCATTTGCTGCCCTCTGAGACCAGGCAACACACAGGTCTGTGTCCAGGTATTCCCAGAGACTGTACGGAGCCCACAGCAAATTCATCTGACCCCATTACAGCTAATTAAAAGGCTGGGGCCTCGTCTGAGCTGGTTGGGTTTCTACTGCAGTGAAATGACAGAGCCAGATACCCCCTGAGGGCCCTTCCTTTCAGGGCTCTGGGAGGTTCATGTCCTGACTCACCCTCTGGAGGCATCTGCGTCTGCGCCTTAATTAAGGGGAGCTGGATCATCTAGTCTAAGTGAAACACCTAACTTTAAGGTGCCCCAAATTAGTTGAGCATAACTTAGCGTAGAGTTGAGCTTTTATTAGGGGAGATACTCTCTTCCCATACAGTTTTTCTTATTATTGTTTAAGTTATTATTAAAGGTCATGCACTGGTGTTCCAAGGTAAGTTATTTGAATCTTTTTGAGCTGAATCTTTTGAGTGATAGATGTGGTTGTTCTTCTATCAGGGGGACCTCCTTTTCTGATTCTTAGAATAGATTGGGGAGATAAACTTACAAAAAGTACCTGGAAAGTGGTGGAGAGGAGTGATGAATATGCAAAAAATAAGACGGCACTGAGCCAGTTACATACGAAACTGAGACATCTTGATGAGCATGCAATGTTCTGCTTTGGTATATTCTTAGAGCTGTATTTCTGTGCTGTGTCACAGAGATAGCAGAAGTAGTGTAATGGATCATTATCCATGACTGTTACAATACATTGGTTTACGGAATATCTGGCAGTCTAGTGGTGTGTATACACACGTAAGCATTGTAAGTCAAAGCAAGGAGAAATTATTAACAAGGAGGTGGGGAATCAACGTATTTGCACATGAATTGAAAGTTCCCTATTGCAATATGAGCACAGCTGCTCACTGTGACTTTGTCCTTCTCCATTTGCTGTCACAGCCTCTCTAAAGAGGATGGTGATGCTGGCCCAGAAACTGCTCACAAACAGCAGATTTGAGAAAGAGGGGCAAGATCTGAGAAGAGGGGCACTTCCAAAGATGTCCCCAAACTCCCAGGATGTTCCTTTCTCTCGGTTGTGTCCTGGGAGGATACATGGCAGTTCAGTTCCCAAGATGGTACCTGCAGCTAGGTGCAATAAATGCGGGCTTTTTGCTCTTAAGTATTATACTTGAAGCAGCTCATGCTACATCTCTCTCTCTGGAGGACTATTTACACTCCCATTCAGTGCAGTGAAACTATTACTGAAGAGCTGAATCTGAAATAATCTTATTTCCCCCCAAATTCTGGTGTGATTCTAAGGGAATCGTTTATCAGGTTTGGTAATATTAACAATTTAAATAGCTTTCCTGGCCTGTCACCCTTGAGATGTTACATCTCTTGTAGCCTCTTAAGAGCTCCCAAGCTTGGGTGGAATCACAGCAAGCTGAACTCGGTGCCTTTTCCAGGTCCACCAGAGCTGGACCCTCCTGTCCAGCCCAGGATGTTCTGCCCTTCAGTCCACTGTGACAGTTGTGCTACAGCTGTCATACATCACGGCTTACTCTTAGAAGGTCTTGTCTTATTATATAACAGAATATTTGATTATTCTGTTATCATGTCTCTGGACGGGCTTTACATTATGGTTCTTCTAAACCACCTTTTTAAGGCTAAAGGACCTCTTTCAAGGAATATTTTCTAGCTTTATGATAATAAATATGACAGTGGCTCACATAGAAATGTACCGTAGCATAGACAAGTGTTAAACTAGCAAATAAAGCCGACATTTTCTGCTGCTCCTACAACTTGCCAGCTGTGAAGTGCGAGCACTCAGATGAGGAGCAGGGCCTGGTGATGCTAAATGCCAACGGAAAGGGAGAGCGACCTGGGGTCTGCTCTGAAGAAACTGTTGTAGGAAAGAAAGCGGAAAATAAGCGAGGAGAGAGGGGAGCCACTCTGGGCTGAGCAGAATTTTTGATCCCTGCTGCTGCCCAGATATTTCATACTGACTTCTCCTGTCCTTGCTGCCGCCCGTTGCTCGGAGGGGCCGCGGAGCGGGGGAGACCCCGCACAGCGGGGCCGCGCTCGCAGCCGAGCCGCCTCGGACACCCGCCGTGTCACCCGGAGCGCCCCGGACGTGCCCGGCGTTCCTCAGGGAAGGAGGCGCGGGACAAAAGCCGCCTGCAGCAGCTGCGCCTCCGCGCGCCCGGCCTTGGGCCGCGCCTGGGCCCCGACAAAGCGCACATTGAGGCCCGGCCCCCGCGCCACAGTCGCCCCTTTCACTGCGCGGGCACCGCGGCCAACAGATCCACTGTTCCCGCTTAAAGAGGGCTTTTCTTCCCAGCTCCTCGAGAGGGAAGAGCGGAGAAAGCCGGGAAGGAGCCCGCGTTCTCCAAGGCCCGCTCTCCTCGTGACGCGGCGCTCACCTTGCAGACGCCACGTGCAGCGTGTGTGAATCACCACGAGACGCTTTCCCCTCACATCCACACGTCCTTCCCGAGGGGCAACGTCGGCTCCCGTCTGCCGAGCCCTGAGCCCTGCGGCCCCGCTTGCAGGGCCCGGCAGCAGGCTCACGATCCACAGACACGGCGGCTCCAAAGACATCCCTTACCTTGGGCCGCATCCATTGCCTATCCAGCAGTAACTGGAACAAGTACAGCAACCCGCCTCTTCCCAAGTGAGCGGTGGAATTGGCTGGGTGCTCTCCTGAGGGCACGGGGCAGCTTAATCACCTTTTCCTGTGCCCCGTTTGGCCTGCTGTTGCAGCAGCACATCCTGGATTTGAGGCATGTTTATGAGTGTGCATAGGAGAGGGAGCCTTTCCAGCTTTTCCATCATACTGGTGAGACCAGGATCTAACTAATCAGGGAAATACAGTCATCTCTTGCGCTGCATCTGCGTATCCTCTGTTTTTCTTAAAAGCTCACAGCAAAGGCTCTCCTCCAGAATGTACCATGAAAAATTTACCAAAATTTACAAAAAAAAAAAAAAAACACTAATTTCTTTGATTTCCCATTAATTTCCCAGATACCTGGCTGGTGTCTGTTTGCTGACTCCATTCGGAATAACGGCAGTAGCAACATCAGCTGTGTTCCATTTTAAAAGCAGTAATAGGGGAATATGGTTTTAATGTATATGTTTAAAATGCAGTTTCAGCTAAACACTATCTTATCTGAGGATACTTAAGCCAGGAGGAGCTTGAGGTTTTACAAAGCTCATGAAGTATTTCTGTGGTTTCTAAAGGTAGCTAGAATTCGGGAACATTTTCCCCATTCCTCATCTGTGTTATTCCACTGTCATAGTCCCTCCAATAATGCTTCATTTTTATAAAATGTGTTGTCTGTGCAGATCAAAATTGAAAATCTTTGAGACCTCTGGCTTTCTCTCAGATTTGGTTCAGATTAGCCAGCACGTGCAAAAGCTATTAGGTATGTGCACGAATGGAACATAATATCATGATTTTAATGTGTTAGGAAGTCAATTTAAAACCTAGTGTCAGAGTAGTCTGTGTGTTAAGGAGAAAGAAATGCTCTGTTTTCCTTCTCCCTCATCAGCGGGCAGTCAGTACACAGCACCCATACTATATATGGAGAAGTGTACGTATCTGTATAGCCATATGAATATATATTATTCATATACATAATCTCCACAGCTTTTATGGTTCGGTTTCTTTCTACCTTCCCCCTCAGATGGTTTGTTATAAGCTTGCTATTTATTGGCTTTCTTGGAAATATCTATCAAAGTCTTCATGTATTTTTAATTTTGGTGTGAATCTGGAAGATCTTTGTTGAGGTATAACTCACGCACTAAATGTGGCCAGACTTCATAAAAGTTAAGAAAGTATCTGGCTCATGGAAAGTAGAATATTTTCCAGAGTCGTAACAAGAGAAAATTCTTATCTGCAAAGTTTATAACGCTAACCTGGAAGCCTCATTCTTTCTTTTATATATGTTCAAATCAATAGCCAATTCCTTAAGGAGCCTGAAACCCAGACAGGACAAGTGAGGCAGAAAAAAAAAAGTTTAGACAAAACTGCTTGATTTATATTTTCTGTTCACTAGAATGAACCCAAAAAGCCAAATAGGGGGTTTATTTCTGGCTTTTCAAACTTAGATAAACAGTGTTTGAGTATTCATTATTCTGCCTACACATGGTAAAGGTTTTGCACAGTGCAATCCTGAAAAAAAACGTTGCTTAGCTAGACAGGCAAAGAGGAGCTTTCCTGGACAACCACTGCATTTTGAACTTAGAAATTCAAGTTTGTAGTGGTGCAGTCACACAGTTCCTGCGTTTGAATAGGGCGGCATTACGGAAGAGGCCAAAAAAACAAAACAAAATTAACTATTTGGCAGGCTCCCGAGAAATTCAGTTAGGGAGGAAGAAGAGAATTTAACGGTCCAAATATTGGAAGCAGCTGTGGATACCTTAAGCAGGTTTCAAACTTGTGCATATGGCTTTAAAAGCAAACAGGGAGGAGTGCTGGCATTGGCTCATACAGTTTTTGAGTGGCAAGGAACATAATATTTCAGTAAGTCTTAGTCAAGCTGTTTTAATTAGCCTACAAAAGAAAAAAGATCTTATGAACTGAAAACATCTTGCACTGAGTGGGTAAACTTGATCAGTTTAGTCTGAATTATTTGGCTTCGCTCGACGTGTCTCATTTGATGTTTGTTGGCCTTTGTACAACTGCAGAAGAGTCATGTAGGAGCGAGGGGTTGGAAAGTGCTGCAGACCGCTCTTTTCAGAGACATTTGTCCCTCAAATTTGCGGACTTGAGCCAGAGAGTTCAGGGCAAAGCTTTGAAAAATAGTGCTTCTTGAAGCATAGCCATATTTCCCTGGCAGGGGCTCAGATACAGTGGATACAACGCTGGCACAATTACAAAAAAAGGAACTGATTACAAAAGTGTATGAAGTGGTGGTTTTAATGGGGTCACAGTTTATTAAAATCATAGCAAGCAGAGAAGGAAAACTCTTCAGAAAATCTTATTTCTCTTCCCTGCAACCTTTCTCCTATTTCTGTGTTTGTCTATCTAGCTGTCACTATCTGTTTATTTATTCTTACTTCCAAAGAGGAAAAGAAAACGCAGACGGAATCCTTTGAGTATTTCATCATTATCAGGCCCTTCAGCCATCACAAAATCAAAAGATCATTGGGGCAGACAGCTGGTTCTTCTTCGGGCCGTAGCGGTGCAGACAAGGTCTGGATGATTAAAACGAGGAGCCTGTGAAATCCTGCCAGTCGCGCCGTCCCAAAGCAGCATCCTGCAGACAGCGTTCCCTGCGTGCTCCCACACCTGCACTGACCACGGAGGTAAAATAACAGATCCAGGCTTTTGGGCTTTTTGGGGGGCCTAATTGAAATTGCCCGTGAACTGAGGCCAAAAGTCTCATATACGTGCGTGTGTGCATATATATGTATATATATGAATTCAGAGTGATACACATACACATGACACAGATGTCTGTCTATCTATCTGTGAGTTAAAAAGGGCTGTGGATGTCTGCAAGTGCCCCGAGACCGGCTAACTGGAGCTCTTGCCCCATTAGCCACCTGCTGCATAAGCAATAGGACCTGTAAAATACAGTTGCAGGAGCTCTCTGTTCCTTCAACTTTCCAGACAGAAAGGCACTGCAGCCAATTTTTGAAAACTGAGCGGGAAGCAGAAAGGAGGCAGCAAGAAAAGCCCTCGAGAGATTTGAAGTGTTTTTCCTCATGGCTGTTTACTGCTCTGTCGGAAGGTAGAGCTGTGCTCTTGCAGGGAGGGTAGAGCTCCCTTCCTCTAAGCCATTAGAAAAATTGCTACTTGGACATGGCCCAAAAAATTATTATGAATTATGGGTGGACCCATTGTTTAGAAGTAAATTGTTTTAAAGTAAATCTGTCTTACTGCAAAACACGAAGTAATTCACTCTTAATACCAAAACATATTTGTATGAATTGAAGATTCTCTTTTCCTCTCTTCTTGCTGGTGTTTTCTCAGTCGAGATTTGGTATTTTTGCCTTTTTCTTCTTTCTTTTATTTTTTTATTTTTTTTATTTTTTTAACTTGGCTTTCTGCAACTCTTAAGGGGCTTCTCCAGATGTTGGATGCTCATTAAAATGAATTCTGTTCCAGTTCAAAAGTCTTTGGAGGAGTATGGAGCAAGGCAACAATCCATTGATTCCCTCCTATTAGGCTCAATGTTGGGTTCATTTCATGTTCAGCGAGTAAAAATGTGCAGCTGTTAGCTCATTTCTCAACGGTGCTTTTGGCCAAAGAAGACTTTTTATGTTCTAGTGCAATTATTTACAGTTTTTGTGTTAAAGAGAAAGGCCCATCCAGGATGCTTTTTGCTTCCTTCAATCACTGTCATGCGGCTCTGACGCAGTAAGGATGAATTGCTCTTGAGCCTACATTGACCAGATAAGGTCCCTGCTGTTGGGGAAAGGGGTTGGGAGCTGCAGTATGACCAGGCTCTGCCCGGTCTGCTGAGTAATCTGAGCCTGTTTAGATTGGCTTGGTTTTACGTTGGGGAGAAGGCAAAAAAGAGGACAAGCGTCAGTTTTAAAATTCATTTTAAGACTAGGGTAATCCCACTTAAAGTAAGAACATGCTACAATGGAAGGAAGTAAATTCAAGTACACAGAGGTTATATCCTATTTCCTTTGCTTTTTATACTAGCACATAGTAAATTAATAGACTGCACTCAAGTCATGCATTTTTTTTTCTTTTATTCCTCAGGTAGGTAAATATTTTTTTCAGAGCTGATTGCTAACTGCAGGCCTTGTCTTAATTCTTTTTTTTACCTTGTGCATGCATATATAATCAGGTATGTAATTTTTGGATTAGCGGCTTGTTTACATACTTAGTAGGGTTTTATTTTTATCCTGGATGTTTTTTTCCCATTTGTTAAAACAAAGTGATTACTATGATCTTGTAAGATTATGATATTGCCAAGGGAATTGTCCCTTTTGAAACCACTGCATGTTAAACAAGCTTCTGAAGGGTAAAATCAAACATGACAGATTGGTAAATCACACTCAGAGCTTTCTAACACCAGACTTGAGTAATCACAAGGATTCTGTGCCTGAAGACAGAGGAAGAGCCAACATACAGGAGACAGAAAAATGGAAAAGTCTGTTCCAGAAATGTAAGGTGGCTTGTCCACCCCCTGCAGAAGTTGTGGATTGTTCTCATGCATGCATGAGAATTTTATTTTACTTTTAATTTTAATTTTGCTCTTTCATCAAAATTAAAATAAAAAAATAAAGTAGGGTCATGAAGGAAGGCTGCCTTTTCTCTGAAAAACAGAGACTTGCTAGGACTGTTCCTGCCTCTTCACTCACTAGCACATCCATGACTAGCCCTTGTGTGCTACTCAACGGGTCTTATGTGTTAATTCTGTTAAGGTACTCACTCTTGCTGGATTAGACATTCTTTACCTTTTCCCATTTCCACTGAATCTAGAGCTTTTGGATTTTCTTTTTTGGAGGGGAAAGAATACAAATTCTCTCGACTTAAAAAACACAAGATGCTCCTGGCTGGCTGCAGGCAGCATTTGAGGACACTTTTAAAGGCGCCTTTGGCACCGAGAGAGCTGCATTGTCTATGGAAGGAAATGAAATTATTGAACTGAAAACAATTAACACTTAAAACCAGATACAAAGACAATATCATGAAACCACCTAAAATAAAGACATTCAGCTTTAAGGCTGAAAATATGCTTGAAAAATAGCTTCCCTATAGTTGCCCCATTTTGATGGCTTACTGGTAAGAGCGTAAATAAATAAAAAAAGATGCTGCTCAGTCAAATTGATGGCAAATCCTTGAATGCCTCCCTAAAAATAAGGGCTGCATTTAGTAGCCTGTAGTCTTTACTCCTGAAAGACCCTACACCTGGATCTGCACTATGTAGCTAATCCAAGGAGCAGGATTTGCCCTTCTTCACTCTCCCGTGGTTGCTCCTTGCGTACATCTTTCCTTCCAACATAAGAACAAAAAATCTTTACCTCCGGCTTAATTTCACAGTCCCAGATCTTTGCTCCCAAGCCTAAAGGGCTTCCATTGCTTTGACTTCACCGGGGCCCAGGGATTGCCCCAGAGCCCCTGCTCCTGGGAGTAACCCAAGGCCAAAGGCATTTTGCAATGACTTCAGAGGGAGTTTCATTAAGGTAGAAGGGAACTGGGGCAGAATTCCCACCGGACACCACTTTGGGTCAGTTCAGCTGCACGTGGGAGCCAGGAGTGTGCCAGGACAGACTTTGGTCCTTAGCCCTTTGCCGGGGGGTGAAGACTTGAACGCCCCACTGGCTTTGTGGTGGTTCGTCCTGATGAAACGAGCTGGCACTTGGGGAATTCCTCTACAGCGCGCGCTCGGCACGGGCTGGCGAGCGGCCCATGTGCGCAGGAGCAGCGGCACGGAGCCAGGGAGAGGTGGCAGTACCTGCAGTACCCAGGGAGCCAGGGAGAGGTGGCAGTACCTGCAGTACCTGCTGCCAGGCTGGCAGGAAGCCAGGGAGAGGTGGCAGTACCTGCAGTACCTGCTGCCGGGCTGGCAGGGAGTCCTGCCGCGCGCGGGCACCAACCCCTGCTCCTTGGCCCGGGATTCCTGCACAGCAAAGGCCATACTCACCCTTGGCAGCTGCTTAGCCCTGGGCTTTTGTTTGCAGCCGGCAGGGAGAAATTACTGAGCTGATAAAAGGAAAGGGTTTGGAACCTGTTTTGACAAGCACTGTTCAAATCCTTACCATTGTGTTTTTTTTAAGCATATTTTTTAAAATTTTGAAAAACTGCATCTGACACTATGCAGAGTCTTCGCAGACACTTTGTAGAGATGCACCCAGGAGATGTAACTTCCTTGCAGTTTGATTTTCTCAGTAAACTTTCTGCCCCACTCTATAAGAGGAGTTGCTTCCTTATGAGTATTTGGATACCATCTTCATATTGTTTCTTTATAGCTCTCATTCTCTCTCTGAGACTGTGACAGTTAAACCTGTAATTTAATGCATGTCTGCAGGGCCTAGCTCTTTTTGTTTTCCAGACATTCTTTATCAGTACTAAGGCATGATCTTTAGATCTATGCAGACTCCATACATATTCCTTATGGCATCTCAAATACTACTGAAACAAGTTGTATCATCCTTTTTTGAATGTTTGTTCCTGTGGTTTTACTTCTCGCAATGACTTCAGTCTATCAAACGGATACATTCATTTTCTTTCCTGACAAGATACCTACTTTCAGGCTACGATTCAGCTTGCTACTCTGCTGCAAATATCTGCTCGTACTCTCCACGTCTAGGCTGATGGGGGGATGCTGGGACATGTCTCTGTTCCCGTGACACTGAGGTCGATATGGCTGGAAATGCAGAGCTCTGTCCCCTGGATGTTGCTCTGGAAAAGCTCAGCGGATCTCTGAGGTCCTGGGTCACTCACCCTAAATGGGACTTTTTGAAGTGCCCTTCCTGAAAGGCAGCATGAGGCATCCCCATGTATTATAAAGAGCATGACGGTGCTGTCCAGAATAGCAAGCTGCTGTGCTTGGGCTTGGCTCTAGTGGGTAAGGCTGTCTTCATTTTTTTCAGCTTTATGCAAAGAGTTTACTCTTAGATCAATATAGCAGCTTTTCAACTCCATACCTCTTTAATTTTTGTTGTTGTTGTTGTTGTTAAGCAGCCACACTTCAACTGAAAAGGAAGGTATTCTCCATTGACTTTATGTATCCCAGAAGCGGGAGAGGTGAAAGGTGTGAAATTCTGAATTTTGGTATCAATCCTTAGTAAGCTGCAATTATAAAAACAGTGTGTAGGTTTCTAAAATATAGAGAAAATGGATTTAAATATTCACTTACTGAAGTTATTGCTTGGTGACTGGTGTACACAGTACAACCATTAACATAATCAGTAACATATATATGTTGTGTTTATACATTAACACTAATTATATATGTGTGTATGTGTATTGCAGATCTATATGGGAAATGAATATTAATGACTAATGGCAAAAGCACAATTTTTAAAGCTAATTAGTCTTAGCAGAGATAAGGTAGCATCCCTGAATCTGAAAGCTGCAGAGCTGCTGAGAGGAGAGAGAGGAGAAGAGTTTCTGCTAGAAAAACAGAGGAATTGGGAGAAGCGTTCATGTTGGCACATCTGGTAGATGAAAAGGTCTGATAATTATTGCTAATCAGAGACATTTGTTAAACGTTTACAAATATGTTTTAGCAGCGTATGAAAGTACAGGAATACAACATTGAATGAGTCCATTAGATTATTTGTCTGTTCCTTATATTGTAGGCCATTTGCAGTCACCACTCTACAGTGCCCGATAATTCTTGCCTAATTATGTCATATTACTTGTCTAAAGTAACCACACAGTCTTTTGAAATTGGACAACTTTGGGAAAAATCAATCACTTCCCTTGGTAATTTGTCTCAGTGTCTTCAACTCCTGTGTTTGATCCTGTTTTGTCCTTTCTCCAGCAGATTAGAAAGCCTGGCAGTGCTT
>JAVCKT010035173.1:0-18708 GCA_032273925.1 Rhynchotus rufescens
GACTTGGCAATGTACCAGGTTTTGGTACTTGCATGTGATCCCTGAGGGCACAGAAACTGTGCAACAGCCCTCGCAGATAAGAATAAGCAGCGTGTTAAAGCCTGGAGGTTGAATCCCCGTCCTAGGCAGGGAGGCAGGCGTCGATTGTCCTGCCAAGGGTGCAGGCTTCATCAGAAGCCTTGCAGCGGGGCCAGGACTCGCCTGCCCACCCTTAGATTTCAGTGGGTTTGCACAGCGACAGGAGTCCGAGTTGTGAGACCACGTGCAGTTGTGGGGACGTTGCAGGAGCCTCCTTCCCTCTCCCTTTTCCTGTGGCAGCCCCTTTGTGTCTGCTGAAGCCCCTGGGGAAGCAATGGCAGGATGCAGAGCTCAGCGGCTGCGTTTCGCTCAAAATCCCATTCCCTTAAGGACTATACAAACAGTTTGTACATTGTTGGTATGTCTGTTGCTACTCTCCTTTGGATGCAATAAATCTTACTAAAAATTTAGGGGGGTTGGTTTATTTCAATGTGCTTGTGCAAGTTATTGTTTGCCTTCAGCTTGTCATTCCCTTTATTACTTACCCCTGGCAGCTGTGGGGAGCTGAGGTTGGAGGAACGGGAAGAGGGAGGCAAACGGACAAGAACAGGCATGGAAAAAAAAGGAGCTTTATTGAATACACAAGAGAAAAAGGTATAGACAAAATCTGAAGATGCTGAAGGGGGAATGTGGGGAGGAAGAGGGGCCAGGCGCTTCTCGGTCTTCTGCAGGATCTCTCTGGTGAAAATGGTCCTCCACATCCTCCTCAGCTTTCCTGGACCTTATCCAGGATATAGCAGCGAGCCAACAGCTAAACTTGCAAATCAAAGATCTTGGAGTTCTTCCTGAGGAACTTCCATCTCTGTGGCCCAATACTGATATCCCTTGCCTTTTGAGAAAATGTTTCTGGTTTTCCTGAGCGGAGCTCAGGTTGCCAGTGAATTTATTTTGTGAACAAGGCTCTGCCCATGTTCTGCCATGTTCTGTGAGCTCTCAGCCTCTCGCTCCCTGGAGCAATCCTGCTTTCCAGCCTTACTGGCCCGTGCAGGTCTATCCTTTACCATGATAAACGGATGCTCGGCGTAGATCTCCGTGAGCGTTGGCTTCCCAGGTTTGCTGTGCCCACTGGTGAGCATAGCTCCTTAGCACCACATTGCCCTGTCCATCTTTTGCCTTCAGTTCCTGAACTTGGGCCCTCTGCAGAAGGAGCAGCCGGATGGCAGAGGCATCTACAGAAGCATTCATCTTGGCAGTTTACGTTGAGGGGGCTGCAGTTGCCTTTCTCCTGTGTTGTACAGGACATCAGGTCGTGCGTGTGACCTGATGCTACACTCAAGGATGCCAGTTTTACTCGGTGCTTCCTGGAAGATGTTCTGCACGTGTTGCTGGCAGTGCTTGAGTGGAAAGTTCACGTGACGTGTGATTTCCACACGCGAAGGTAGAAAAGCAGCAGTGCTGCTTTTCAGGAGCTTCGCTGGAAATTCCAGACGTTGTGGTCTGGACTGCTGATAGAGTTTCTGATATTGAATGCCACAAAAGGGTGAATTTTGTGGCAAAAAAATCATGAAAGGGTGTAAGGATGTGTAGAATAGACGCCAGTGCAGTACAAGTTTGCTCTGGAAGGAGCTGCTTCACGGAACAGCAGCCGCCTGGTTATTCCCTGACTTCTGCATGAACACAGACTGTGGTGTTTGCTGGTGCTGCAGAGAAACATGGTGAAAAAGCCACGTGAGGGAGTGATGCAAGGGCCAAATAAGTGTAGATTCCTACTGTTGAGAAGATAATTTCTTGCACTTACGCCTTTTGTCTCAAATTTGTACAAACTTTGCATTTTCTTTTGTCCTGCATGGCATTAAGCTGAACCTACACGAACACCTGTATTGGGGTAATTGCATCAGCACAGGCCTTCAGGTGCTTTTGACTGTGAAAGCATAATGCAAGTGTATGGCATATATCAAAAACAGACATGAGAAAGGGCAAAAGGATGCCAGTGTGTTTGAACGGGTCGATTAAAGATGTGTATTTAAAATTAGGAGGCATTCATCAAGAAGCCAAAGTGGTGGCCTAATGCAGAAAGTAGAAAAGGGTCACGAACTCTTTGAGAATGGATGTAAAATTCCATTATAAAGCTGGTGAAGAAAGACCTTGAAGAACACCTTGGCAGAAGCTCTTGCAAATACTAAGATATATTTTTGAGCAAATCGTGAGCTGAGGGGAATGGACAGAGTCTGTAGGGCCTGTAGAGCATGTTCAGTGCTACTGAAGGCAGCAAAGTGGCAAAAAAAAGACATTTGCTGGAGAGGAACGTGGGCAATGACCTTGCCGAGGTGAGTGAGCAGGCAGACGAGGTTCAGCACGTATGAAGGGGGAGCAGCACGTGCTGGGGGCGGCGATGTGGTTTTATGAGTAGACTGGTGATGGAAGGAGAACTTGGGGTTGCAGCAGCTTTGGGAAAACATTCGTTTGGTGGTAGAAAGGGTAATCATAGG
This sequence comes from Rhynchotus rufescens, assembly GCA_032273925.1. Taxonomy (NCBI): domain Eukaryota; kingdom Metazoa; phylum Chordata; class Aves; order Tinamiformes; family Tinamidae; genus Rhynchotus; species Rhynchotus rufescens. The sequence continues at coordinate 2,508 of JAVCKT010035173.1, forward strand.
GAAAATGGTAGGATGAACTGCGGTGGTCTAGGAAAAAGAATAGAAACCATAGCCTGCTTCCTTGGTGTGTGGTGCACCTTCATCCTCAGTGCTTTACACCTGGAGAAGGGTTAGAAAAGGTGATCAGAGACACAGGGGTAGCTAAATAAGCCGGTATTCATCTGTCTGGGAAAAAAAGGATCGTTATGGAGGGGTTTATAGAGGTATTTATAGCTATATATGATTTCGAGAGAGATAATAAATAGTTTGCCATCTTGTCCAGTGCAAGGACTACAGGGTATGAAATGAAAATGGTGAAAGGGAGGTTTTCCCACAGTTTGCAGTTAAGCTGAGAAGATCCTCGTTGCAAGGTCCTGTGATGGGTACGTGTTCGTGTGTGCTCAGGAGAAGAGGGGCGAATTTCCTGGCAAGAAGATCTTCAGAGTCTCCCTAAATCCATGGAATCTCTGTGGTTGGTGTATCTGGAGGAAGGTGGCAGGAAGGCTGCGTTCAGGGAGGCTGTGACTTAGGCTCACTCTGTTCTTATGCTCTGTCCTAGGCAGCTGCTTGTTGGGCAAGGCTTGTCTAGACTGGCCCTGTGTGGGGTGCAGTGTGGCAGCCCATTAGGAATGTGCCAGTGAAATCCCATCTCTGCCTTCCACATCTTAACAGCAGCCTCTGGAAGTAGTTCAGGAACGGCAGTGCAAAGGGGAAGAAGTCTGGGGAAGCTGCATTATGAGGGGTGTGGGAGGCAGCTGGGAAGTCAGATTCAGCCCACGTTAAAACAGTCAGGATTTTTAAAAGGAAGAGCTATGGGGGAACTGGAGGTGTGAGCAGCGTAGTTCCAGTCAAGGAAATGGTTGTAATAACACAGACCTATTACTAGGTGGCGATAGCAAGTTATTAACGATGCAGAAATGTTCGTATTCAACAGGTATTTTTTCCTTTTGAGAAGCAGGAGGATATGTTTGTAAAATGCATGTGTTGAGCTAGGGAATTCCAGGGTACTGGCTGTGGGCTTTGCTAGCGCTGGAATAACCTATGAATTATTTACCCCAATGCCTGTCCCGGGGGAATTCCAAAAGGACCGATAGATTATTTGCTTGGTAAATAACTACAGGTTACATATATAATTAATGCCACTCAGCTTGTGTTCATAGAAAGCAGAATAAGTTCTCTTGAACAAACCTGCTTGCTTTTTTTAAGATGGCCGTGATGATTTGATTTGATAAAGCTGATGACATAGATTTAGTTCATTTAGCATTGTGTCAGGAACCAGATTCGCTCCTGTATAACATCTGAGTTGGCAACAATAACTCTGTATATGATTAGTGTAGTCTGCATGAGGGAAATTTCCTTAACTGGAGGTATCAGTTGTTAGTGGGGAAATTTTCATTGATAAATGAAGCTGAAACATTAATGATGTGTTACAAGTGATGAAAATTAGTTTCTTTTCACTTACTACTCTAGGAAAATTGATGCTTTCAGTCTCTGTTCCAACTCGGAGTGACTTGGGGTTGGTAATGACCATCTCCAGTTCCCTGCTAGAAAGTTGTGTCCTCAGAGCCATCACTTTTCTAAACCAGCTTCATTGTTGACAAGTTCTTTTTCCTTCTGCAGGGTGGGATAAACATTCCTACGGGTATCACGGTGATGACGGCCACTCCTTCTGCTCCTCGGGGACAGGACAGCCCTACGGCCCCACGTTCACAACTGGAGATGTCATTGGCTGCTGCGTCAACCTTATCAACAACACCTGCTTCTACACGAAAAACGGCCACAGTTTAGGTAAGCAGAGGAAGGTGTTCTGCGAGAAGGAGGCTCCTGCCCTGCTTTCTCTGGCATTTACTCCACCACTTTGCATGTGTATCAGCTGTTGTCCTACATTTGTGGGTAAGATTTAAGAAAAGGAGGAGAAAACAAGAGTCAGCAAAAGTCAGGAGCTTTAAGGTGCCTCCAAAACACGATTATTTCTAGCATGTAAAGTGGTTGCTGTGCTACTCAGTTTCTTTAGCTAGGTTAGGATTGCATTCCCAGCTTCTGCTCCTTTTTTCTGGGACTGGCCAGCTGGTGGTAGAGTTGGATAATACAGTTAATGCCTGGCAGGGGGGTAGCACAGAAGTGGGAAGTTTATTTAGAACTAATGACAAAGCTGCTGTGTCATTCAGTGGCTTTTCACTTCTTTCAATGGATTTGTTTAAATGGACTTCTTTGAGCCTTAACTCATCAGTGCAAGTAACCTGAGAGCTAGACATTCATTCAGTGTGAAGTGTCTTACACTGAAGCTAATCTGAAGCACTGATCCATAATTTGGTTCATTCCACAGCCATCTCAGTATTTCCTGTGAAGCTAAGGAATTTCAGATTTTACCCAAATAAATATCTCACAGATGTTTTCCAGGCATCCATGGGATCTGATTTGTCTGAAATATTAAGTTGTATCCATTTGCATCTGAAAAGTTCTTCCCTCATGGATGACCCTCTCCACCCCACCCTTGGTTAACTCCATCATTTGTTTGGTCACTACAGTTTATTTTGATGAGATCGTTTCGCTTCCTGAGCAGGAATTTGCTGTGTTGGGCAGGGGAAAGGCACTGCTTTCCTTTGCTTCTCCTCGCTGCATCAATTCTTCTTGATGGAATTCAAGATGAAGACGCAGGTAGAAAAATAACTGCAGGCAAAAGCTTTATCGGGAAAAACAGAGCTTTTCTCTGAGCAGCTTAGTGGGAAGGAGTGGGGCTGCAGAGCAGTATGTGCAGCCTGCAGAGCACCTAAGTTTTGTTGAGATCTTGGTGGAAGAAGGAAGAAGTCATGCTGCGGGTACACTGGAGAGAGCAGTCTGAGATGGGAGCCTTTCTCCTCCCCTTATATCAATAAAATTCCTTCTTTTGAGGCAGATGCAAGAAGGCCTCAATCTCATGCAAGTGGAATTTCTTCAGAGAATGGTTTTCAGTTTTCTTCCAATTTGTTAATAGGTGAGGAAATGTTTGACTTAGAAATGAGGCACATGAGTTCCCAGAAGCTTCTTAGGTTAATTTGGTAATAGTGAATAGTGAATTCAGCAAATATTCTCATGCTTTGCAGCAGGTCAAGAGGTCTCAAGCCCTGGATGGAAGGAAAAAAAATTCAGCCGTCCTTTAAGATTTATTTTAAGCATTCTGATATCATAAATTGGACCTTTATCAGAAGCCCTGTAGGGTGTTACTCAGAGCAGAGAATGTTTCTGTAAGAATCTGGCTTCTTTCCTGAAGTTGCGATTAATTGTCGGCCAGACCAGGTGTGATGCTAGGGGACTCTGGATGGGAATTTCAGTCTTATCAGCTAGCAAGACCTGTCACAAAGGATGTCACAGGCTACACCATCTTTTGTAGTATGTGTATTAGTGGATTGCCAGATTTTTAGTAGCTGGATGATTTTAAATTTAACTCATAATCTGTGGACATTGACCTCTTCAGTCCTGAGAAGACCAGAAGATGTGAAAGCAGCAGCTGGTGAAGTAGAAGAGGAGCTGCTGCTTAGGAATTAGATGAGTGCGCCGTGCTGCAGGGATTAAGGTGCTGAAATAGTCAAAGAGATTTCACAAAATCTCTCCTTCTGGTTACTGTCCTTGATTTTGAGTATGTATAGTGATCTGTGTGATGCCCCTCACCTTGGGTGCTCTCCTTTGGGTAGGTGCCTTTCCAGCTTCACAGTTCTTTAGCCTCACAGTGCTATTCCTTTCCTCCACAGTGAACACATACTAGCCAAGAAGGAGCCAGGCCTTCTATTTAATGCATGCAGTTTGCTCATTTGGAATATAACACCGTTCAGTTGCCAGGAGCTGGCAGAGTAGAGAGGATATCAGCTGAAATCCTCTGAGAGTGAAGGCACTTGTTTTACTTTTAATCCATGCTACTGTTAAAACCATGTAAGCCACATTGAAGTCGTCGTGTCTAGACAAGGGTGGCAAAACAGAGAGAACAATGCAGTGACTTTTGCATCACTTTTCATTATTACATATAATCCTCCTTCTTTCATACAATACATATATCCTTGTTCTTTCTCTCAGCTTCTGCCCAGTGTTTTGTTTCGTTCAGGACATGTGGAGGTGTTTGCCCCAGTGAAAGGGCTTAATCTTCCTTTCCTAATTTTTAATGCTTCTTCTAAAGATTTTCTCTGTGGTGGAAAAGTTTCGTTTTTTAATCTGATGCTACTCCAGCTGTGAACAAGGCCTGTGGGAAGGAGTAGGAAAGACAGGCAATTAAATTATACTCTTCCTACGGAACAACAGTGGATTATCAGCACCGTTGTGTCCTGGCTATCCTCCTCTTGGGCCTTTCAGATGTCTACAGAGAAAGGTATGAGAAAGTTAGGAGTGGGAGAAGCCCCTGAACATTCAAGACTCATTCAATTCATTTACCAGCCCCTCCTTCAGCTGTAGCAGCACCATGATTTTGCTCAGAGAGGAGTCCTGATGTGTGTAGAGGAAAGTGTCATCCAAGTGCCGGGGAGCAGCAGGCTCTCAGCCACTGCTGTGCTGGCTGCTGCCAGAACATTTCAGTGTTTTCTTACAAAGTCAAAATGAAAACTTCAGACAGACAGGGCCAGAAAACTATAATTTGACCACTAACAGAGAAACACAGGGTTCCAGAAAATAAATGTTTCTCGTTCAGTGCTCATGAGAGCGTATCTGAGGTTTCCATAACCACAGATACCGGTTGTCTGACTGTGACACAGATTCTCATTGTCACTGGGAGAGGAGGGGTGAGATGTGTCAGTGGAGAACTGAAGACCTGATGGAGACAAGATCAGTGATTCACTTGGGAGCGTGCAAGTCAAGAGCCTTTGTGCTCAAGTACAAGTAGCTCCATGAAGCTCTTGAACATTTCATGATACTTAACGCTGAGCAGAGTATCTCATTTCTGTGCTATGTAAGCCCAGGGTTTATCAGAAGGGGCATGAATGTGCTTTTCCTTTGTGTTTCCTGACACAACACCTTTAACTGTATATATCTCCTGTCAGGAAAAGAGATCATTGTGTAGTTTTGCTATAGGTATCAAAAATATTTATGAAGTCAAAAAGCTCCTTTGTGATGCCAGCTAGTTTGAAAGCTGGATTTCGATGCCCTGCCTCTGAGCACTGGAATGTGCCTTGCTTTTAAGAGAAATGATGGAGCTCTACCCATTCTCTAAAGAACAGGGCAGGCTAGTATTCTCCCTTCAGCTTTTTCTTTCTTTCCTCTTCATCTGTTGTTCAAATTCTCCTCTCCCTTCTTTTTCTTTTCTTTTTGTTTTTTTTTCACTTCATTTTTCTCTGGTTTGTTATCCATTGTCTCCGTATTATTCCATATAATCAGACCCATCAGGAGCACTGTGTAAGAACCTGGCCATTGCACATTTGGGGTGTTCTGGTTGGAGCTAGGCCTTGCATTTTGTTTGTAGGTGTCCCAGGAATCTTACACTCCCACCTCTCTGTTCTATGAAGTTCTTGAACATCTTCTGGATGTCAACAACACTTTTGGACAAGCTCTAAGCAAAGTCATGGCCGCAGAAAAGATGATAAGTTGATAGATGTGTTGCGAGTGTGAATTAAGAGAGATGGTCAGAAATGCCATAGACTGTCAAGGCTTGTCCATGTGCGTAACTATTACTATCTATGTGGGCTTCTCTTCTGTGTGGGCACTAATGTCATCAGGGGCAAATTGGAAACCATCAAAGAAGCTCTGAAAACTGTGCAGGGGCTCGTCACGGGTCTGGAAGCCCAGGGCATTTTCTCCTCCAGCCTGTTAGTGAGGGGGAGGGAAGGGAGGAGAAGAAAACAGATTTTATAAGTGAACCACAGGCAGGACTGCTGTTGCGTACAGTAGGGTTTAGGTTTCTACAACCCTCAGACTCTGTTTTGAAGATTGAAAACCAATGGGGAGGGATGAGATCCACCTCCTAAAGAGGGGCACGCGTGTCTTTGCCATTAGGTTGGCCAGCCTGGTAAGGAGGGCTTTAAACTGGGAAAGATGGGGCAAGGAGAGAGTTACAGAGGCAGGGTGGCCAGCTGAATGAAGCAGGAATTGAGATGCCTCCAGTGGGTTGATGCAGCTGGTGAGAAGCGTGTGGGACATGACCGTGGAGCATCCCTTCCTGGGAAATGCCTGTATCCCAATGCACAAGTATGGGAGATAAACAGGAGAACTGGGGATCTGCATGCAGTTCCAGGGCCATGGCCTCATTGCAGCTGCAGAGACATGGTGGGACAGCTCACATGACTGGAATGTGTTATAGGAGAAACAGGCTGGGCTGAGGAGGTGGTGGAGTTGCTCTTTGTGTGAGGGAGCAACTGGAATGCGTTGAGCGCGGCCTAGGGGTGGATGCAGCGCGGGCTGAGAGCCGTGGGTGAGGACAAGAGGCCGGCCAACAGGGCCCACCCTGAGGTGGGTGTTTGCTGCAGGCTGCATGGTCAGGAGGAGGAAGGCAGCGAGGCCTTCTCCAGACAGCTGGAAGCAGGCCCTGCTTCTCATGGGGGACCTCAACCACCCTGACTGGCTCTTTCTCAAATGGGGATTATTTAGTTCCTTCTTGGCCTCTTAAAAATTAATCTAAGCTATCATTTCAGGCTTGCTTGGTAGTAGTAGTACGTAGCAGTTCTTGGGCTCAGGCTAACTAGTGCTCAACAAGTCTCAACACCAAGGAGTGTTACACGCTCTTGCTTCTGTGCGGGCTGGAGCGCATCTCACCGTGGCACAAAGTGGATTCCAGAGATACAAAGGTGGTTATATTGGTGTGGATACCAGCCTGCCCCTGCCGCGGCAGGAGGAATCGAGCACAGCGTGTGTGTGGGACTGGCATTCCCTAAACAGTCATTTGCAGTGTTACTTGGGCTTCGCCTGCTAGGATGAAGGGTGCGTGGCAGCCGTTTCCTCAGAGCTGGCCATGAGAGTGACTCAGAGGTGGGGGTTGCTCAGCGGCTGTCGCTGGCATTTACTGCCCTTTTGGGGTGGCCTTTAGTGCCCTTTGGGGACTCCTGCCATTTTACCCCTCTGCAGCAAGGCGCAGCCGTCTGATCCACCCCAGCCTCCGTTACCCTTTCTTTCTTAGGCGGGGATCCAGTCTTTCTTACCTGTGCAGCGTGCTCTAGGTGGCCTGTGCTAGCGCGGGCTGGGCTGGACTCGAAGATGGCCAGAGCTCCCTTCCAAGCTCAAGCATTCTGTGATTTATGTTAGTTGTTGAGCCTTTGTGTCCAGAGGGGCTTAGTTTGGTGGCACTAGATCTTGCTGAAAGCAGCTGTTACTGCTGGTCCCTTTCCCTGGGGCTGCCTTGGGGCAAGGTGGGCCATCTGTCTCACCCCCAACTGCTGGATTCAACATCAGGCTCATGGCAGGACACACACCGTGGAGCAGGGAGGCAAGGCAGCTCACACCTAAGTGGAATGAAAAGCCTCACCGGTCAGGCGGTGCCCTCGGGCTCCTGTGAGGGTTCTGCACGCTCCCACTAAGCGCCTGCTTGTATTGGCAGCTCTGAGTGTTTTCTGGCACCTCTGGCTGCAATTTTTTTTTTTTATCAACTTTAGGCATCTGCCTCTACGTACGTGATATCTCTTCCCTGCTGTATCAAATGAAAATTTAAAAAAAGCGAAAGCATACGCTGCTTTTTCCCATTTCTTATATTTGTTAGAGCGTAACTGAGGAGGAAGGTGTTCTTTACACATTATTTCTCAGAAGGTGTTTTAAGCTGCAGTTTGGTCTTGCTGCAAGACCAGCTCTCAGTAGTAATGGAAAATATTGAATGTTCATACTGTTTTTCTGGCTGGTAAGAAGAAGTAGCTGTAGACCAAATGACGACAACGTTATAGGAGTTCTCTTTCTGAAACCAAAGTGAGTCTTCAAAATTGACTTCAGGAACAGGGAGAGAAGCAAAGAAAGGGGAGCTACTTTCTGTAAGCTCAGGAATATTAGGAGAGATAGCTGCGAAATTCAGTCTTTTCCATGATTTTTTTTTTCCCCCCCAGATACAAATCCTTGCAGAGGAGCGGGTTGGGGAGGGAAGCTGCTTATAAATATAAGAGATGGTTAAATGCAGGGTCAGAGCTCATGTGGTGAAAATGTACTGCCTTTTTGTAGCATGTTAAGGATGTAGCCAAGTAGGGAAAAAATCCTTTGTCTTTTTAATTCTAATATTTTTCCCCCCACAGGTATAGCCTTTACAGACCTCCCTGTAAGTACACCTATTTTCAGTATTTTAACTAAGGAAGCAAATAGAAGGGAGGGGGAAGAGTTTGGGGGTGTGTTATATTTTGTCTGATGCCCTGTTAAAATGAATTATGTGGATGTAAGCGTGCTTCTTTTTTCCCTGAAATAGCGTGATTCTACAGCTAGGTATGCAGGCTGCTCACGGCCTCCCATCCTCCCTCGCCACCAGCAGGAGTTTTCCTGGAATCAAGGCACGGATTCACACTTGGCTGCAGGTCGCTGTCTCCGAGCGCAGCCGTGGCGAGGGGAACGCGGGACGGGAGCGCTCACTGCTCCAGCAGCCGGCCGCTCATCTCCTGTCAGCAGAAAGCACAAGAATGCCTCAGATATTTATGTCTCCTCCTTCCTCTCTGGTCCAAATTCTGCAGCAACGGAGGCCTTCCTTTTCCGAGCTTGTTAGGCAAGGGTATTTCCTTGGAAGAGGCTCGGGCTTGGCTGGCCATGAGTGGTTTCTGGCTGGACTCCTGCCGTGACCAGTCAGCAGCTCATGGAATGGCTACAGCAGTGTGTTCCGCATCCGTTCAGGGTCGATGGTTGTTCTCTGACTCGCCAGCCACGGCTGAATTCCTCCTGCGCGCGGTTGAACCGGCTGAGGTTTTACCAGGAGGTTTTACAGTGTTCTCAGAAGAGCCTGGCTTTCTCAGCAGTAGCTAGTGCATGAGGGGGAAAGGCACTTCTCAGACCAAAGCCCTGCCTAGGCCAAGGATCCTATAGCAGGAGCAGGTATTCCAGAAAAGAAGATGGAAACAGTTTAAATATTTAGCAGTCCACGGAGTCCAGTGGCACACAGAACTCCTTGGCCCCGGGGCCGCACTCCTGCCTTTGAAGAACCCCAAATGAGAACCCCAAATGACTTTCCTCTGCAGAGTCGAAGCTTTGCACAGTCTTCATAACAGGTTTATGCTTTTGGCTTCCACAGGCCTCAAATTTCTTGACTGCTGCCTTTGTTGTGTGGAAAATACTTGCTCTTCCTTGTTTTACGCCTCCTGTGTAAATGTTATTTGTTGCCTGTAGTTTGTGTGCTGTGAGAACTAATGAATAACACTGTTCACTTCCCCATGTACTTCACAGCTTTAGAGACCTCTGCCGTAGTGCACTCGGTGTCTCTCCCAAAGGAGGTCTAGTTACTCAGTTTGCCTTTGCAGAGAGAAGCCCCTTCTGTAACTTCAGGCGGTCTCTGCTGCTCTGTGAAGGGCTCCCTTCTGTCAGGTGTTGCTTCAGAGTTCCAGCAATGTGGAACTGCTCATTTCACAGATGAGGCTGTACTTGGAACAGCTCCCATGTCGTGGAAAGGACAGAATATATTTAAAGTGTTAAAGTACTTCCCAGCAGGCCATTTTGGTCTTTGGCTCCAAGGCAAGTCCCCTCAGTATCCCCATAACTTCTGACTTTGAGACCATTATGGTTCCTAGAAATTCAAGGGAAAACATCCTTGTTGTTTTTTAATATTGCATCCAATGTTCTGTTTCTGTGGGTTACTTCAATTTCATAATATTTTATTCACTTGGTCCAAATGAAGTAGAAGAACAGAGAGTTCATCAGTGCCAACCTTGTGGTGGAAAGTCCTGTGACAGCCTCTCATCTGCCACAGGAGATCACAGGATGAGATGTCTGCACTATACCCTTTCTGTTAATTGCTCTTCCTTTTTACTCTGGATAGAGATTATCTGTCCTTTGTTTTTTCACCCGAGGTTAGTGACATAGTGTAAACGTCATGTCCCCTTGCAGGCTGTTCAAGCAATGTTGTTAAGTCTCTGCTATAAATAGTTTGAGGAAGATTCACTGGAACAGAACGCACAGAAGGGCGTTGCAGTAGCAAGGTCTGCCCGTGCTGCTGAGCCTGGATTAAAGGCCTTTGAGTCCCGAGCCTCCCCTGATAGTCTTTGCAGGATGTGATACTTGTTCATGCATGTGTCCTACAGGGAGGACATTAAGTTTTAATGTTGAACAGGAGGAAGATCTTGCCACGTGTTCTATTCAAATATAGAGAGGTATACAGTTTCCACTAGGGTTTTCGTTTTCCTGTTGGAATTTTGCTGCTGCATTTTACAGCAGCAACAAACCCATCATGCAGTTTTGTTATTTTTTTTTCTCTGAGCCGGAGAAGAGAAGTGTGAATGTCCCATAGATCTGCTGTGAACTGCACACCGTGAGATAAGCGGTCTCCAGGAGGGAGACCAGAGACTTAGCAGGGTCATTCCATCTCCTCGCTGTGGATGCCAGCTGTGGCCTCCTGAGTTTGAGATAGTCCTCTCCAGGTGGCTCAGTTGCTCTGCTAACAGCTTCATCCTAGGGATGCCTGCCACTAATTTCTGTCATTCTCATCTTCCTTTTCAGATATCCTTCCCTTGAGTTATTTCATTTTTCCCTCCCAGTTGTAAGCTCCTGTGTCACTCACTTCCTCTATCTTGGTTTTCTTCAAGACAGTTAAGGACACTGCTCATTTTAGAGAGGGGGGCCTCAACCCCGGGTTAGTCTTTTGGTTTAATTATAAAGATTCTAGTTAGATATCATAAGGTCTTGATGTAGTAGGGAATTGGAAGTGGATAAAACTTTTAGTAAGTAAAAGTAAGGAATACTTTTATTATAGCATTGTGATTTAGACTGGAACGCAGTATCAGTTCGTTTCAAGATGAGGAAGAGAGAGAGAATGATTGCCATACAGAAGGTATGCATGAGTCTAAAACTTGACTGTGAATGGGGATGGGAGCAGTGCTCTTCCCTGAGTAACCTGTGTAATGACCTTCAGGTTCTCTGATTTGAGCTGCCCTACGTGCGTTTCCAGTAGGCAGCTGAAATGGACACTGTGCATTGAAAACCTCATTGCCTTGTGATAATTCTGACACTCAATGAAATGTACTTTTTTCAGCTTGTTCACTTCTTCAGTTCCCTCTGAAAACTGCTTAAATTTATGTGAATTTATTTACGTTGGTTGAAAAAAATTGCTTATCACAAGCTGAGCTTAGTACAGAAATAACTACATTCAGATAGAAGTGACTCTCACAAAGAGGGCAAAACTCTCTTTGTGGGATAGTCACTTCTATCTGCAAGTAGTTAAATGAACACTGAAGCTGTCGACCTCACTTGTTTGTGCAAGGCCATTTCAGGTTTATGCCTCCTGGCTTTTTGCTAAAACAAGTGTGAGGAGAGTAGGAAATCTGAAAAAAAAGAGAATGTCAAAGAGGCCAGACCGAGGTTCCAGGGACACTGAAGGGAGGAGGCAGTTAAGTGGAAAAAAAGGTAAAAGGAACCAGGGGGATATGAGGAATGGCCATCAACATCAAAGGGAAGGGGTGGTTCTGAAGTCGCTGTGAAAGTATGTGAGGAACTTGTCTGGAGAAGCCTCAGCTCTCAGGTCCTAGGTGTCTCCTTGCATGCAGCAAGGCGGCGGTGGTTTGTGTAGCTGCTGCCCTTGCTATGCAGAACGTGTGCCCTGTGTGCAAAATGGAGCTCAAACCCTGAGCTGAGCTGAGCTGAGCAAGACTAGTTGGGGTGGGCATCCTCCCTGCAAGGATGACCAGGCTGGGAAGTGTCTGCAAAGCAGGCGGTACCTTGGGGCTCGGGGTTTTGCCTTCAGCACCTCAGTGTTGTCATGGTCTTGTTCATGGCTTTGGAAGTTTCTGTGTTCATAATACCTAACAGTTAGGAAGTCTGAAGTACGGATAGTGGAAGAGATATGATTCCTCATTAGGAATATTTCTGTTTTGTCACCTGTCACCCAAAGAAGAGAGCTTAACTGGAGATATGATGTTACCTTTTGGTAGCTTCTCATTTGTCATGCATGTTTTCTTTATACAACTGACTAACCCACCAGCTCCCTGGACTGGAAATTACGAGGAAGAGTTCTGCAGGCACAGAAGCAATGCAGTTATCCTGTTTTACTAGTTCATGTCCCAGCCTATGTTTGTACATTCATTTTTTCCTTTGGTATTTGAGATTCCAGAAATACGTAGGACCAGCCATACCCTTCTAAAGTGGAGGCGGAAAGAAGAAGGAACTCATGTGAAGTGGTATCTGAATACCTGTATAGAATCCTGGACTGGAAGGAACTGCTTAGCAGTTGTGTTGTGGCTTTCCCAAAATGAGAATTGTCCCCTTGATCTGGGTAGCCTGTTTATAGGGATAGATAATTACTTTATTATTATCATCATTATTATTATTCCGTAAAGTCTTGATTCTCAGATTATCAGTGTTTGGAGATTGTGTAGTCTAATGATCTGCTGTGAGATAGGCTAATTGCAAAGCTAGAGTGGTTTCTTCAGGACCTTATTGAGCTGAGTTTTGAAAATCTTCTAGGATAGACATGCCACAGCCTCTCTGAGAAACTGCTCAAGTCCTTACCCACGCGCACAATGACTGTCTTCCTAACATCTCATCGCAGTTTCTCAGATTGCTGCTTAAGCCCTTGGTTTCCTTTCCTTTCATTGAGCATCTGTCACTGCCTTTTTATAGCCTCTCTCTGGGTAGTGCAAGACTTCAGTGAGGTTTCCCATTTTGCCTGCTCCTCTCTAGGCCAGACACGGTTCCCTCAGCCTCTTCTCGTACACCGTGTGCTGCAAACCTCTGATCATCTCAGGCCTCTGCTGGACCAGACCTATTTATGAATCTTGTGTTAGGTCTCCCAGCGCTTGGGAGCAGGAGGGGCAAAACTGGCCACAGGGTTTCAGTAGCAGCCACACAAGTGCCAGGCAGGGAGGAATAATCATTTCCCCTTGACATTCTGTCTCCATTCTTGCTAATCCTGCTTTTTCTCACCTCATAACAATCTTAACACCATTAGTAAATAGTAAACTCCGCAACTAAGGGACGTCCCAAGTGGAGTTTAATTACATTTCCTCAGGTTTCTGCGGTGGTGAAGAATGGGATTAAGAAAGTTTCCAGAACTGGCAGGGGTTCAGCCATGAGCAGGACAGCTCAGCCAGCATCTTCCAGGTTTCATTTCACTAGATTCATCAGTGAGCTTCGCCCAGTGTCTTGCATCTACCTGTAGCAGTCTCCAATGCTTACTTTAGAGCAAAGCATAAAAGCCTAACACCAAGGACCTCCTCGGTGGCAGGGAAGAGGCTTCCTCTCGAGCCCAGCAGTAGTCAGCAGATGGTGTGGATAAGAAGATGTGTGCTTGTGAAGTGTGCTTGCATGGCAAACAGAAAAGTGAGGTATGCTGTACCAAAGTTAGGTGGCTTTTGGAAGATGCTGTTAAAAGAGGTTTCCCGAGAGAAAGCCTGGCAGCTCTGGACCTTTCCTAGGGCCCTTTCTGCCACATCAGGGGACAGGGAACCCTCAAAGCTTCAGCTTGTGTCCATGTGCTTGCTCTTGGAATAGCCCGAATTCAATGAAGCTCTGCAGATTTTGACAGACCATTTTCAGTCAGGTCATCTTCTTGGAAGCTGAATTATTGGCAAAATTATAGAGGTATTTTCATGCTGATAACCTTTCTGCTTTCCCCACATTTCAGGGAAGTTCAGGGCTTCAAGCTGTATCCATAAGAGTGGTCTTAAACAAAAAGGAAATTCAGTTATCAGTGGATGACTTGCTGTCTTGGGATCATCAAAGGCCTAAGCTTCCAGCTCTACTAGTCTCCATTCCCTTCTTATCAGAGCTGTATAATATTCTGATAGCAGCTTCCTGTCAAGAAGTAAGAGAGCTCAGCTGAGGCAGCGAAGAACACGTACACCTGATGATTGAAATCATGGCCCCATGTTTTTTATATTATTATTATTATTATTATTGTTAACTGGCTGTTGAACTTTTACAGGAATAGCAGGGAAATGAACCAGAAGGTGGTACATGCCACAGGCAGCATCTGTGACCCCGATCGCAGTGTAGCAGGGGATTTAGCCCAGTGTTCTCATTTTATGCAGTAAATTTTAATAACTGTGTGATCCATCACGGGCTGCATGCCCTGAGAATTACCTCTGTGAGGGCTGTTGCCTGATCTTTTCTATCACTTGTTTCAGTTTAGAGAATAGCTCTTTTGTCTTACTAAGCCACATAACTGAAACCCGAAAAGAGAAAGCTGAGGATTAATGTAAATTCTTTTCTTTTTTTTTCCTTTTTCACAGTCGAATCTCTACCCCACAGTGGGTCTGCAGACTCCAGGAGAGATAGTCGATGCCAACTTTGGGCAGCAGCCGTTTGTGTTTGACATTGAGGACTACATGAGGGAGTGGCGAGCAAAGATCCAAAGCACCATTAAGCGGTTTCCCATAGGAGACAGACTAGGCGAGTGGCAAGCCATGCTGCAGAAGTAAGTCACTGCATTGCTCTCCAGCTGCTTTTGCTCTGTTAGGCTTTCTGTGCTTTTCTTTTTTTCTTCCTCATGTGTTTTTAGAATTTCTTAGGGCAAAAAACCACCAATTGGTGCGTTTTGCTTAAATGTGGTATGCATTGCTTTAGCCTGTTCTGCTATTTAATTGTCTTTTCTGTGTAGGTGACTACTGTATAAAACTTTAAAGGCTATGGGAGAAGCTTCAACCAATGACTGCACAAAATCTTACAGGAATGGGAGACCACACAGTCTGATAATGCACTGGGATAAATGCATTGGGAAAGGGGGAATGGAAACTGTAAAAAAAAATATATATATATATTGTTGCAAAAAGTCATGACCAAAGTTAGTTGGATACAGAAACGAGAGAACAAAGAACAGCCTAAGTCAGAGGCTCACAGACCAAGCCAAAGTGGAAACACAATTGTGCCACTTCCTACATTTCTAAATCCTGAATGCATCTCTGGGCGTCCCATTGCAAAAAGGTTGGAGAGGAAGTACAGCAGGTTCAGGCAGGAATTGTCAGAGGCCAGGAGTATCTTCTCTCTGAAAAGACACAATGTGGACTAAGGTTTCCCAGCTTGGAACAGGTAATGGAGGGCAACGGGCAGTGGTTGCTTCTCAGTCACTTGCCCTCCGAAGCGTGGGAGCAGAGAGTGGTTATTCATGGTTTCTCAAAACCCAGGAATTTGAGAGCAAACACCTCCTCCAGAAAAAGCAAGAGAAAAAGAAAAGAATAAAATCCAAGTATAAGTGAATTTTAAAAGATAAACATTGAATCATTCACATTAATTCATGAAGGCTATTCCATAGTTATGTTTTAAGCCCTTCCAATTGATAGCTATTACTCTGTATCAAGTCACGGAACTGCTGATTGCTGCTATTTAATTACCACAGATAACTTTTTTAAAAGTATTTATTTAACCATATTCTTTCCATAAACTCGTGGTACTGGTCACTTTCTCATCCAGGAGACTTAGATGCAGTGAAGATTAGATACATGTGACCATTTTTGTTTTCTGCCAGCCTTGTATTACTCATCTGCAGATAATTAGTCTGGCCAAGAAAGACTTTGAAGAACATCTAATACTAGCATCTGTTTTCAAGCAAATCAGGAGCTTGGGGCCTGCCAGCAAGTCTGTATGGCCAGTAGAGAATTGAAGTATAAAAAGAGGCCCTTAAGGAAGGTAAGGCCACAACAGAGAACAACAGAGAAACTAAATGGATTGTTTGCCTGTGTGTTTGGTGCGGCAGAAAAAGGGCAAGTTGTCCTGCTGGCCTTTCTTTGTGAGGGACTTAGCAGTGGATGTGTCTGGGATTGAAACGTCTGTTGAGTAAGTGCTGGAAGAAATAAGTGGAATGAAAAGGAGAAGGAGACCAGCTGGGATTTACCCAGGACCTTACTGGGTCTCAGAGAGAAAATAAATGAGCTGCTGGCTGTGGAATGAACTTTCTTTCTGGGGAGAAGAAGGTGGTGTGTGTGATGGTGTGTGTATCACAGAGGCTTTCAGAAGAGAAGCAAGGAGCAAAGGGCTGAGAGAACCTCGATGTCTGTCATGGATGTGTGTGTAAGGGCAGGTGGAGAAGCAGGATGTGACTTTTATGAAGAGGCGCCGGCCAGGCTGCAAATACGGCTCTTCAGCTACTTTCTTTGTGTGGGAAGTCACAGAATCACAGAATATTCAAGGTTGGAAGGGACCTCTAGAGATCATCTAGTCCAACCTTCCTGCTCAAGCA
>JAVCKT010035175.1:0-13434 GCA_032273925.1 Rhynchotus rufescens
GGCGAGGCGGGAAGCGGCGCCCGCGCTGAGGCGGCGAGGGCGGCCGCGCGGCGAGGCCTAGTCCCGCAGGGGAAACGAAGCGGAGCCGGGGGTGACTCCGCGCCCGGAGCCCCGCTGCCCGCCCGCGCCTCCAGCCCCCGGTGTTTGCACAAGGGGTTTGGGGGTGAAAGCGGGGGAATAAGCGGCGTGGGGCTGCGCCGGCTTGTGATGGATGCCAAGGCACCTTTGTCTCTCGTTTCCCTGCTGAGAGTAGTATAAAAATAAAAATAAAAATCTGATAAAAGTTCAGCACTGTAGAAAAAAAATCATTAAGAAATAATGCTCTGTTGGAGATAAGTAAAAATAGGTCACCGAGAGCACTTTCACCTATAGAAAGGGACTTTGGGCAACAGCTCCTTACTTATGAAAGAAAAAAAATGGCATAAAGGTATAAAAATGCAATATTGAAGACTTAGAGCCCCTAAATGTTAATGTAGACTCATGCATATTCTGAAGCATCCGTGGACTGTAAGCACTAGTCTTGTTTTCCCTTGAAAAATAAAAGCTTGGCCCTAATACATTTTGGATTTATTCCCCTTTTTCCACAACAAAGAGTAGAATCAGGAACAACCAACTGAAGAGGGGCTAATTTCTGCCTCGTAGAAGGGCACTTTTGTCATGCTCCATAACACAACATCAATAAATAGATTTCTTCACCTCTCTCTTCTTATCACTACTGACATATATCTTTTCAATCCTCATAATCATTTTTTTTGACCCAAGGGGCTTTGGTTCTTTGCAGAATCAATCTTATTAGAGAAACAGAATCCATTACAATTCAGCTAGTGGCTGTAATTGATAAATCATGTGCTAGATTTTATTCTGCTTATCTGATTTTTCGTATACGTGTAATTCCTGCAGCTGTGTGTTCTTTTTGTTATAAGCTTCCACTTAATGCTGAATTAATGGCCATCATTTAGTAATAGTAAAATAAATAAATGATAAATTTTTAAAAGTCGCATTTGCACAAGGAAAACATCATCTGTGAGAGTGTTTCCAGTAGGATTTTTACCCTAGTGAACTTTCCCATCATTTCCCTGTCTCTGTTACTGGTAACTAGTGTTGCAGAGAGGACAAAGTTTATTTAGCCGTCTTATTTAGCCACACTTCGGGGTGCACCAAACTCAGCTGCCTAAGCTAGTTGCCACGGGTGAGTTGGATGAGGCGTGGTATGGAAAACGTATATAAAATGGAGTGGAGAAAGTGGCAGGGATGCGGCATAATTTAGGGAAGAAATTGCACTGTATCTGATCCAGAGAGTACATAAATCCCGTGTTTCATTTTAAATAAGTCTCATCTAGTAAAATATTATCCTACGAACAGCTTTTGCAGATTTTGAGCAAGCTATTTCTTATACTTCATTTTGAAAGGCCTTGTATTAATCTCTGTTAACCAGACAGATTTCTCGTTTCCTAGGGGAAGGAGACCTGACAGGATGGGCAGCTGCTATGATCTGCTATGGCTGATCCTACACCTTGCTCCTTCGGGCAGCTGCCAGAGAAGTTTTGGTGCGGTTGTTTAAAGACTACCCCTGTATGGGGTAGAAGCAACTGTGGGACCCTTTTAACAACAGTTAGTGCTTGCACTGTATTTTATAGGTTTTAAGGATGGCACCGCCGTGTGTTCACCCCAGTTCCAGCTTTTGCCCTCTTCTTGCAGCTTGGGAAAGCAATATGGAGCAATTGGCTGAAAGTCACACAGTAAGAGCAGTACTGACCTGGGAAGGTGGTGCCCTCCAACGTTGCAAGCCCATGGATGAGCTGCAAGGTGTTAAGTGCTTCTGCCATCCATAGGTTGGAGATACTTTGCCACTGAAAAGGGCTTATTGCGATGAATGGCTTGTACTGGGACACAGAGGTCATTCCCACACCTACTTAAAAGGACTAGAAGGGGGGTAGTCAGTGCACATAAGCCACGACTGACGCCTCGTTGGTTTACTGAAACCGGCTGCAAAGCTCCCACCACAATACACAGGCCCTGAACTTCAAAGGCGACGATGTCGCATGTGAGCAGTCCCCACCAGTGACCATCACTTCAAAGGGTCCAGATTTAGAAAGGAGACAAGAGCCTCTCCCACTCTCAAAGTCTTGCTGACGCTCCAGTCAATAGTGATTCAATACCGGGTGTGCAAATACTGAATCACCAGCGCTGTTGAATGTGTTTTCCTACAGATGCGAATGCAACTATCTGTTTTCTCTCCCCTTTTTACCTCAGGACACTCCCTGATCTTCGTTTAGGTGCTAGGAACTCAGCAAATTACACGTAAACAGGAATCACATGAGGAATAAAAAATAGCAGCAGTGCAACCCTGAATACAGAAGTGGCTCTCCTTTAGAGTGATGCCACGATGGATGGACAAGGAGGAGAAGAAAGTGTCAGTCACTCGGCGAGGACAGCAAAGGATCCTGAAGGCAGAACAATGTTTCCATTATTTTAACACCAGCTCTCTTCTCCACTGAAAGATCCAAATGACAAGGACACTAAGGGTTTCTGTCTCTTTGCTATTTGTTTCCCTAGTAACAAATACACAAGCTGCACTGTTCGAATACCATCTTTTTCTCCCTTTTTCTTTTTTTAAGATAAAGCCACGTCTAAGGATGCATTCAGTGTTTTCAGTTGCAGGTTAAGGTTGCCTTTACAAATGAACCTCTGATACAGCATTATGTACTCGAAAGTAGTGTTTGTAGTTCACTGAGGTACTGAAACAAGACAAAAAGTGTGAGTGTGAGGGAAGAGATAACATGCTAGAGTCTAAATTTCTGTACCCTTTAGTTATAAACTCTTCAGGGTAGAGCCTCTGTCTCGCAGACGCTCTGATCCTGACTAGCAAAGCTAGTGTCATACTGGTACTACCAAATCATGTGAGGTATCCTAACTGTACCCCAGCCATCTCATCATTAGTAATAAAATGTGCAGCATTCGAGTTATAAACACTGATTGCAACAGCCCAATAACTCCTGCCTGTGTTTTGCTGTGGCCTCTGAATCATGAAACTTCTGCTCAAATGTGATTTTATAGTAGGAAGGGGTGTTAGTGTTTCTTAGGATTCTAATCAGGAAAGAAGGATGTGATCTGGAGTTCTGGAATTTGCTGGGTTGCACTAGTTGGGCAGAGGGCACACAACCCTTACGTGTCCTTGTGGTTTAGCACTAAAGAGATAGGTCTAGGAGGTGAGTTGCATCCTAAAACAGAAAAGATTTAAAAACAAAGTTGAAGCTAAAACCACAACAGGCAGAGGCAGAAAGGAACACTAAAGGCAACTAACTTGTAAAAGACCCAATACCAGGATTTTTTCTTCCTTTGTTTTCTTAGGATATATAAAGAAGTCTCGAAAGTTTGGAGACTTGAACCTTTTTTCTCCCCTAAGTTTAAATAAATAAATAAATAAATAAAACAAAAAAGTAACTTATTTCCTGAATATTGGCCGTAAGTGTGAGCTTAGCAATGAGAACAACGAGTTTGCCCTTCTCTCCCCAGGTATTCAGTTCTTTAGTTCTCCCAGGAAAACGATAGGCACCCGTTGCTGGTGACATGGCAGCAAGTGGGTTAAGTAGCAGGGTCTAGGAATAACTGATCTGCACTGATTATTGTAAAAGGAGTTTTTCTTTAAAACAAGTATGATCAGACAGCTGATTCTTCATTATAATCTCCAGTACTGCTTTTCCCACTTCAAGAACATGATTATTTTCCTTTCTAAGCAACCAGATTTGCAAAGTTTAAAGCCCAGAGAGGGCTTATAAAGAGGGAAATTAAATCTTGAAGAGTCTGTTACCTTCTCTGATTTACAAAATAACATTTTATATTAAAAACAAAATCTGCTTGGCATCTCTGACCTAAGTTATAACACCATCTTTACTAATTTACTGGATACATATACAAAAGTATGTCTAATAGTTTAAGTAGGGATTAGATTAAAAAAAAACACCAATAATTAAGCAAATAAAGACAAAATTAACTTCTGGGAAGAGATAATGTACTAACTGGTCTAATGAAAATGTTAAACCATCCCATGAAACCAGTCTTATATATATACCTTTAGACAATGAAAGCTTATACAAAGCCAAGAAAGGTTAATTCTCTTGCCATTATCTGGTAGCTTCACTATAGCTGTTTTAATATACAATGTTAGAGAGAGAAAACGAGCGCTACAGGAGATGTTTAACTTCTGTCTTTTCTATAAACAGTATCATTATGCAGATTATGTGTTATGCAAACACATCCCTTCTTAGGCTGAATTAAAATGGAGGTGTGACTGGCCTGTTCATACGTGCACTGAAACTTTAGGGAAGAATTTGCACTAAGAATTTTGTTAGCTGGGGAAAGCAAAACCAAAGTTATTTAACTTATTGTAAAAAAATATTTTCTGTTTATTAATGTTTTCTCTTGAACAGATCCAGACCTACTGGACTAGTCTAAACCTTGGCTGTGTTCAAGAAGTGTCTCTTGCAAATAATGACCAACAGTTCATCTGGATTTCTTCAGAATTCAATCAGAATATATATTTCCTTAGTGAAGGTAAAGGCTATACACTACAAAAACACACTCACATATACACATATATATGTGTGTGTATATATATTTATATTTTAGGAGGTTTGACATGCTAGGTAGCTAGCCCACTGTTGACAGAGCAGAATGCAACAGGTCAGGACAACGCTCTAAGGCATAGAGAGTTATTCTCTAGAGCTAAAGGAAGTTATATTTTTATCAGAGCTTGGTCTTTTTTCCTAGCATAGAGGAAAAAACTGTACAAATTACAGCTTGATGACTGTATGATGACTGTACAAAGCCAAAAGGCCATGGTGGCCAAGGAATTGTTCTTGCGTGGAGAAAAACAAAAATAAAAGCTTTCATTGCAATTAATGTGACCGGGGCATAGCTTTGAGGCTGAAACTGATGAGGAGAAAAAGAGTGGCAAGAAAACAAATGCCCGAGCACAGAACCCTGCTGTATAACCTGATACTGCGGGCAGACCTGACTGACAAATTCCTCCTGAATAACCTTTTGTTTAAGAAGTGTCTAAAGAGTTTGATAGAGGGAGCATTCACACAGCAGCCTTCCCACTCACTGGGATTTTTACTCTGCTAAATTCACTGTGGTAGCTGCTAGGGCTGCCTTTGCTCCCTGCAACTTTATTGATCCACCCGATCCTGTCACATTAACCAAATGCCTTATTTGCCACCCTGTTCTTTTTTTCTCTCCCCCATATCTTGCCTTTTTCTTTTCCTCAACCCACTTATTTTCATAAATACAATTTTATGAAATATACAATTGAGTCTCAATACAATTGAGAATACAATTGAGAATGCAGTTGAGTTTAAATACAATGGAGAATACAACTGAGTCTAAACCCAGCATAGTTTACAGATTCAGGAAAGATGCATCACTGTTTTTTAATTTTCTTCCTCAGAGCTGCAGAAGTTTCATTTGTGGGACAGAATGATTTATACACGAATTATATATCCTAACTTCCAAATACTTGGCTCCATCTTGTGGCTAAAACTGAAAAGACTATCTGGTCTGAACCTCAGCTTGTTGCCATCATCCTTACAGAAATACTGATAAATAAATGTGTAAACTGCCTTTATAACTTTCAGAACAAATGAGCTGGCCGTTTCTGGTAAGAGGGGGTAGTGATCCAGGCTAAAGGCGAGCTCAGCATAAGCAAGAGCAGAGCTCTCCCTGTGCAGAGGCCCAGGGTTTGATCCCACCCATCCTCGTCCCTGGGGAGCTGGGCACAGTGAGGGCCAGTATCTGTCAACACTTCAACTCCAGCCTGCAGGAACCTGGCTGTTCAAGACCCAACTTGATGTGGGGCCAGTCAAGTAACCTTCTCGTGGCTTAACTCTGCATCTGTGCTTATGTTTTGGGAGAAAGTTTATCCACAATTCTTTATTTTAGCTATTTGTTTTTTTCAGAAGCTTGCCAGTATCAGGAGTCACTGAGCGTGTGGCTCAACAAGCCTCCCGGTCATATCCCAGCTACGGAAGGTCGTATTTTGGGGTACAACTACCATGTCTTTTCTTCAGATTGCAGAAAAGGCTCCTAGCACCTCTCGGCTTGGCAGCAGGGAGGCACCGCTGACACTGTCAGGTCTGCTCTGTTGCAGATCAGTATGTACATTATTGTATGTATGTATATTGGCCAGAGCTCCCAGTGGTCACATCAGAAATTACATTTATCTGTCCTTAAAAGTCTTATCAGAAATACATAATTGTAGCAATAAGGAGAAAGCAATTGGTGTTTCCAGAAGCAGGCACAGAGTGGGTTGCTGGCTACATAACAGGACTGGAGCAGCTGTTGTGTATTTTGTGAGCCCTGCTATCGAAGACCAATGCCCTGATCCATACAATATAGAACCAAAGTGCCTGTTCCCAAGGTGCAGCAAGCTCCCAGCAAAATACTAGCTATAATAGTCTGTCCTTATTAGTCATGTTCAGCATGCACACTATCCAAAAGCAGCCTGATCTTGCAGTGCTATGGCCAAGCTAAAGCGTATTTGTTACCCACATTCATGTTGTATATCCCCTGCTCACATGCCCCCCGGTCTCCTAAAGCACATCCCGTTTGCAGGGACTGGGGACTGGCACAGAACGAGTTAATAAGGCACTTCGTGCAGCCTCCTTCCTCCTCGCACCGCTGCCTCTGCCCCTCGCTGCACCACGGTTTTATATGGAGAATTCCTGGCAAGATTTTGTACCAAGAAAAAAATAATATTTACATTAATTAAATACATTGCTTGGCTGGAAGGCGCAACGCACAGAGCACAGCCTGATCTGTGACCTTTGCAGCGAGCCTGTCGAACACTGCTTTGTTCTGCCCTGCGACTTGCACGTTTGTCAACAGGTTTCCAAGTCCAGTGCAAGCTCCAGTCGAGCGTGTAGCCCTGTGAGACATCCAAGGAAAGAGAGGAAATGGGGTGACCTACCAAAGGGACCTACCCTTCTTCTGGACCACAGTCAGCATTTCAAATAGCTATCTCATACGTGCTCAAGATAGCCAAATCCATCACTAAGCATAAAAATTACTAGCCGTATGTCATGGATGCAATAGCAATTATGTAAAAACAGAGGCAATGCTGCTTCACATTCCATAGTGCTCCCGGGTAGAAAGTTCTATTATAATCTTTTCCTATAATCAAACCTCTACTGTTTTCTATCTCATGTTTTTGTTTTCCAAAACTCTCTGCTTTATCTTGAATTTATTATTTTGATATTTAATGTCAGTATGTATGAAGAAGAGGAATGGGTATAGCAAGAGTAAGAACAGATAATGCGAAATTTGGTAACCATAGCTGGAATAATAATAGCCATTAATACTTATATTAAGGAAGTAGCTAGGGCTTTACCTTGCACCTGTTCCTAATTCCCCAGTGTTGTGCTGTGCTGTGTTTGTAGGTGCTTGAACTTGTTTAGACCCACATCAAAAACTGCAAAAAGGGCAGAATGATCAACTCGGTCCCCACACAATGAAAATGTCTTTTGATTTCATTGTTTTTACTGCCGTGACCAGTCCCACTGCATTCGTACTGAGCACACGCAGGCTGCTCCAAAACACAACACAACATAAACCTTTCCCCAACAACTTCATGTCATGACCTCTTGCCAGGCTGGTCCAATAAACATTAGAAGTGTGTATGTGTGTGTATATTTTATTTTCCCTAGAAAGCAGGGTGTCACTTTAAATTTTCCTCTTTCATATTTGGTTTCAATCGTCATGCACCATGTTTTTATTTATGTAAATGACAATCATGGCAACTTTCCACCAGCAGATGGCATGAACATGGGGTCATAATCTAAACAGTTATACTGAAATAAGCAGGACTGGTAGGCGCACAGGTCTAAGCTATAGCTGTTTTCCCTTTCTCAGCTTAAGTATGTATGTATACATAGATATATGAGAGTCAAAGATAATATTGAAGTGCTGAACAAAAAGTATCATTTCATACTTAAGGTGGCCAATTCTATCTGTTCTTTGAAGTCCCCTTTGCTGAAGAAAAATGACCTGCTGGCAAGATTAATAATGAATGTTACCCAAAATGACTTTCTTTCTGTTCCTAGGCTATACATTGTCTGTGTGTGTGAAATCCAGCCCTGGGAAAGCAGGAGAATGAAAGCTTCACCCGTGAGCAAGTTCAGCACCAGCTGAGCAACTACGTGAACCCCAGGTGACTTTGCTGTAGTTGGGTCAACCCAACAAATTCCCCATTCGCAAACCACATCTCCTTCCATAGCACCATCACCGCTGCTACCTCCTGCACCCTGCAAGCTGAGAGCCCCTGGGTTAGCTGCAAGATGCAGGAAGGGTTTGCAGGAGAGCACAAGCTGGGCTTACATACATATTTTCCTCAGGTTTTCTAGGTATTAGCTAGGTATTCACTGTAGAAGTAGGTGCAAAGAGTATACAGATACATTTATTATCCCTGACAGGCCCTAAAAAGAGTTTGTCATTTTTCCTAGTTTATTGGAAAGGCTGTTTTGTTCTAAAGCTGTTCCAGGGCAGGAAGGGTGCACTCAGAAAGAAAAGCAAATGATTTACTTCCCCTCCTCCAAATACCAGTACAGTTAGCAGTCAGGAGCAGAGCAGGTTCACTGAAATGCACTTACACTCCTTTTCAGAGTGAAAATTGCTAGGTGTTCAAGTGATTCATGCCTTTAGGTAAAAATTATATATATATATATATATAAGTATAGGCAGAATTTCAATGCTTTAACACAAAAATGTCATCACAACTCCATTCCCATTGTAAATGAATGCCAAGGCAGTACTTGTATGTTGTGAATAAGCACATTTAGAGCTGAAATGGACTCTCCTGGTTCATTGCTATCTTTGTTCAAGGAGGCGTGTGGCAGTTTGCAGATAGGAATATTTATACAAGAAATGCCACAGTCTTCACTGTTGCTGCCCACCTCTCTACCCACAAAAACTGCCTGGGTTATAATCAGTGCCTTCAAACAGTCTCTTTTCTACACAAGGATTTCACTCAGTCAAGATCGTTACTTCCATTTGCTTTTGAGACATGTTTTGTTTTCTAGTACCTGTTTGTTGATTTTCCTTGTCAGAAATTCTGTTCAATAGTCATCAGGAGCACGACAGCATTTTATGCTGAAAACGTGGGGTTTTTGAGCTAAATGTTTAGCTTAATATGCCTACTGTAAATAAACTCAATTACTCCTTCATAAGGTAAAAGGATACAAACTGAGGTGTCACAGCTCCTGCTCCACGGAACCGTTTTATATATCTTATGAGAAGCTGTTTCCAGAGAAGCATTTCCACAGAGTAAATATTTGCCTCTTAAGTCACTTCAATACCTTAAAAAACAAATCAGGCTCCCCATGACTATATGTAACAGCTGCTGGGGAAGCTTAAAGGGAAGAATAAGGTGAAGAATTACAAGAATAGCGGAAAGCTGAGGAGCAGACATGCTGTCATAGCCAGTTTGAAAACCATGAGCTTCACTGAGCTCAGTTCTTCCTCCCTCCTTTTCAAGGATTGACTTGAATGCTAAGCAATTGTCTTAATTATTTAATAATAGCATGTAGGGAAGCCCTACCCAGAAATAATCCCATGCCTTAAACTAACCATTTTCAACATACAAACTGTGTACGAGTGGCAGTGTCTGGAGTGGGGTGGGAAAAACCAGCAGTTTGATGTCTATATCTTGAACGCAAAGGGCAAATTACTTATTTTTCACTCATTTATATGGCATTGCAGAAACTCTTATTGTAACTAACATTATTAGACAGTATAATATAGCCCCAGATTTGCATTCTTGCCCCACCATTTAATTTTAAGAGTTCTGACATTTCTCATCTGCTTTTTCATTCCTGAGCAGCTTTGAGATGACTGCAGACTCGCTGCTGGGTACCTGCTGCCTGGCACTGGGCCCTTGCAGCCCTTCCTGCCCGCCCTGCCCTCCAGTAACCCGGCTTGCACAGGGTAGGTGAGAACAATTATTAAAAAAAAAAAGAAAAAAAGCATCAAGTGTTTGTTAAACCCAAACATTTTCTTCCAAATCAGCCCTGACAGGAGAACAAAAGGAATTTTTCTCACCAGTCATCACAATATACACAAGCAAGGCAAAAAAACACTGTTCTGATTTATACCTCCACCAGCTCTATTGTCCCAAGCAGGGCAAGCAGAACCAAAGGGAATTTTGTTAAGGGCTTTTTGTTATTTGCTCACAAGGGGGTTGTTCTTGCACAACGTGCTCAGCTCTGCAATAACTGGCTCTTAAAAAATAATCAGAAGCAAAGGAGGTGTGAAATCTGCATCCAAGCGGAACTTAGAGCAGGGTTGGGAGGAAAAATGCCCTCAAGTGGGGACAAGGCACCGGGGAGAGCAAAGATGGGGTCTGTCACGACAGGAACAGCCAAGGGGCAGCGGTGCAGACAGGAAGGAGAAATCAGCGGAGCTGAATCCGCAGCATCACCTCAATGCAGGGAAGAGCTTCAAGGACAGCGTGGCCTGTCCTACATCCTCCCCTACACAGGAACCCACCTCAAAAAGAGACCATTTCCCCAGGCTGGACTAGAATGGATCTTTACCAGCAACACAAAAGGCAGCTCACTGCAGATGCAGGTAGCAGTGCACGGCAGCTCCCTCATCCCTGCAAAACGGCAAAAAATACAGCCACTTTATTAATGGATTCCCTAGGACTGACTAAAACATTCTTCCCTAAGAGCATCAGCTTGAAAGCCTTTAAATATCAAACAATGTCTCCCGCTATACCAAGCAAGGCTACTCCCTCCAGAACACACGCGCTCAGGAAGGTAAATTGTTCTGGAGCTTAACATCTGGCTGCTAATTAGCTCTCCCCAGGACCGTTAGCCAGAAGAGAAAGGTGGAATTGTTCCTAAATGCATCTCTGTCATCTCCTGACAGTTCCTGCCATACCTTTTCTCCTGCCTACACATCTCTGGAGCCAAACGCATAGCATTGGTTGCTCTGTTCCTGACTGCATGCCAACTGTGAAAAAAAGAAGGCAAGAAAGTAAGAAAGCAGCTATTTCTTTTTCCTTCACTTTTACTAAATTATGGCACCCTGTGTTCTTTACACAGGGCAAACCTCTTCCACTGCTCTCAGTTGGATGAGAAGCAGACAGTCCCTTGCCAGAGCTGACAGGCTCCAAGGACAAAACGCTACCACAACAACAGTTTCTTAATCAGCTTCCAACCATAAATGAATTTTAAGTACTTGCTGCACAGAATGCTCGAGATATTTACATGAAATTATATTATTGCTCTACTGACAATCAGCCTGACATAAGTGTTGATTTGCTGTCATCTAGAAAACTATGTTACAAAGTTACTGCTTAGAAATAATTGCCTGGAATTCGTTACCAGAGCCAGATTGCAGTGCAGGCTACTCACAGAAAAGCAGAGATCTGAGGTCTCCAGGAAAGCACAGTAAGTTTTACAGCAAGGGCAGTGTCACACAGGCACACAGCAGCACCACAAATGACTTGACCGTGTGTTCACAGTAGTTTTATTTACAAGTTACCATAAGACACCTGCAGTACTACAGTCTTCAAAACAGCATTTGCAGTAAAATAAGTCACATCTAGGACGACTAGGAGGCAGCAGAGAAAAACGTGCATGAAGAATGCAGGAAAGCTATTCAGTTGTAAGTTATTTTTGCACAGCTTTTTTGAAAGCAAGAAGGAACACATGCTGAGAAGAGCAAATTCTTCACTCTTGGTTATTTTTAGAGCAATAAAATTTCTGTACAGTGACTCTTTACTGTGGCGAATATTACACACTAGCAGTCAAATGCAA
This sequence comes from Rhynchotus rufescens, assembly GCA_032273925.1. NCBI lineage: Eukaryota > Metazoa > Chordata > Aves > Tinamiformes > Tinamidae > Rhynchotus > Rhynchotus rufescens. The sequence goes on from JAVCKT010035175.1 coordinate 11,817, forward strand.
GTGGTGGGGCGATAACTATCTTAAACCACGTCCTTTGGAGCACCGGGAAAGGAGAAACAAAGGTTCCCTGTTTTAAAGGAGAGTTTTCCAGGACTGATTTGCTTACGGAGCCGGCAGTGCAAAACCGCAGAGGGGGCCAGGTGAACAGCTCGCAAGGAGCGTTGGCACGTGCTGGTGCGGGACGTCAGCGGCAGCCGTCCACTGATCCTTACAAAAGTGCCGGCATCTAATAAGGTAGAGCGGAGGTTAGCAGAATCCCAAACACCGAGCAGGGAAAATAGCCCTTCTGCTCTCTCAGAATCCTTGGCATCTACCAACGATGCTGGTGTTGAGCCTGGGTCTTTGTCAAAAGGAAAAGCACGGCGGAGTGAGTCCAAAGAAACTCTCTAGATCTGGATGTATTCGGATGAAAGGCTTGGAGGAAAATAAGCTTAATGCAGCATCAGGTGCAATCCATCACCTGCAAAGCACAGCAGCTTCCAGAAATTAAACAAATATTATTTAGGACCTTTTTTATCGTCAACAGCTTGAACAGCCTGGAGCAACTGTCAGTGCTCACAATCTGCACTAGTGACAACCCATCGAAAGACAACAAAAATAAGAGCTGCACAGTAATAATTATTTCCACTACCAACTATGCACGGGATACATTGCTTTTGGTACAAAGCCATTTATTGTCACAAGGAGAAAACCAGTAATTAATCTGAATAGACTTGAATTATGCAGACCTTTGCCATGCTGCAATAATGGTGTATTATCCTTAGAGAAAAATCATCAAATTGGCTATAAAAACAGATTACATTCTCCCAAAATACAAAACTCTACTCTCAAAGTAGAGCTTCAAAACTTAAGTTTATCTATGAAGGGATGCTTGCAACGACTAGTTTTTCTAATTCCCACTTCTGGCTACACTGCTCTGCAGATGCTGCATGGTAGAGCAAACTCTTACAACATGGAGCTACAGTGAAGTCAGCTAAATGCACTGAAGTATTTTTGAGTAATCTGGTCTGCAAAAGGTTGTGTGTTCCCATCACAGCCATTTCTCAGTGGTGCACTTATTTAGAAAGCCTGCAAATTGAATACGTATGTACAAATACTAACAGTTTTTTATAAACATTGAAACACCTAAAAATATCTGAAGTTTGAAGTCATGCTTCAATTGCAAATAGGAATACTTGTGAATTTTAATATCTCCAATAATACAGAAATGGAGTTAGGCTTTTAAGTCCAAATTTCCTGTCTCAAACTGCTAGCTCCTGAAGACAAAGATAGAAAAGCAGGTGAGTGGAAATGTTCGGTTAAAAAGTCTTACCCTGAATTGTTCAGATCACCCTTGATATGACCCATCTCAGCAAACATCAAGCCAAAATCCTGAAAGCATTTTTGCATTTACTGTTTTAAGGCAGAAAACCCCCTTACAAATAAATCAGTTAGTCTCAGATAGAGTAGCAAAACTTAATGTGCATCTCAAATCTTGGAAAGACCGAATTTTTAAAAATAATTCATTTATCATTTCATTCAATCGGATGGTGGGAGCAAAGCCACTGCTCCAGAAGCCTCAATTTTGGAGTTTTCTGAAGTCTTGAAACACATAATGCGACTACGTGGACTTGAGTTT